>JASDQU010304220.1:5058-15509 GCA_032191745.1 Picea mariana | reverse complement strand
CCAATGGTTACTGGTCCTTCATGCTCAAACCCAATAGATGGGATCTATTATTCTCCTATGTGCTTCCTTTGTTCTGTTGGACACTGATCTAACGGTCTAGGCTCCTCCCCAAAACTGATCTGATGGTTGTTGTCTCTCCTCCTCCTGAGATTTTGACTTCTTCTGCCTTGGAAGATTTTGTCAATGTTTAAAGGCTTTGGAATTTGACCTTTCTACTACGAGTCTGCCTCTTGCATATCATCTTCACTCTCGTAAGCGTTATCTCTTTTGATCTTTTCGATTTACTTAGTCTCCTAAGGGTATCAACCCTTTTGTTTCCTTTCAAAGGAAAACTTTGTGCCCTCCTGGCAACCTTCTTCTCAAAGCACACCTTGCTTTTCTACAGAGTGTTCAATAGCTCTGTGAGTATCTTCCTCTGATACTCTTCTTCCTAAACTCGACAAAGATTTCTCTCTGTGCACACTTGCACTCACTTGATGCTCACCTAGCAGAGCCCTATAGAGTTCTCAGTGACTCTATCTCTCTTTAAAATCAACACAGAGTTCTTCCTGTGCACTCCTTTCACCTCTGTTGATGAAGGTTTTGTTATCGCGCAGTTTGTATTTTAGGTCGCAGGCTATAGGATAGAGGACAAACTGGCGTAACAGGAACCTTACCCACCCAATGTCACCTCGATGGGGAGGTTCTTTTTGTTTAGGGAGGTTATCCCAGGGGAGATGTCCCTGATAACCTGGGGTTTGAAGAGGCAAAGGATACAAGGTCAAGTGTTAAGATTTCCCTCCTCTCAGGTTACCACCAGTATCAGATAGTCCGGCTAATCAGCCAATAAAAGAAGTGTAGGCCCTGTTGAAAACACCTGCCCGGAACAAGATAATAACAAGACAATATGTATATTGCAGGCTATAACTCAAAGGGTTAGTACTTCTTTAACTATCTGATTTAATTCAATAAGCAATGAAATAGATACAAGATGAAAGTCAACGTTCTGCTAGTTAGCCTATGAAAGATCATTAATTCATCAATATCTACCAAATGACCAAGCCTACAATATATCCAATCAATAATTTATTCAGTAAATGCTTGACGTCATCATTCAATTGCTTATATTAGTCAAAATCTTGCTGCATCAACTATGATGTCAGCCTAGGTTAGCAGTGTTAAGGTTAGTTAGGGTTTCAGAAATTAAAGTTTAAAAGATGGTTTTGCACACTAGAGACTCAATGTTGGAGATTTAACCAGTGCCTTAGGGTATATGGAGTCAAAAGCAAGTGCACAAAGTCTCGGGAGGATTGAAACTTAGAGACTGGAAGGTAGGGTTCTATGGTGCTGCAATGGCAGGGCCCTAGAATCAAAACCCTAGGGGAAAGAGGTTCACTCTGATGTTGCTTAAGCAAGGCCTCGTGCTCTTTCCTCCTTCTCTAAATACACTTGGAAAAACGGCTAGATCAAAGTATAAATTTAAGGGAGAAAGTGTTGCAAAGGCAAGGCCTTCAAACCCTAGGAGGTGAAACCCTAGGTGTAGTCTAACTAGGCCTAGGATGTCTCCTCTTTTCAACCTATAACTTCAACGCTAGCTCAGAAAAAAGAAAGAAAAGTGTAGCAACGACTAGGCTATATCTTCTTTTTTCAATGGCTGAAAACTGTTTCTCAACAAGGGGACATGTAGCAATGACCTACTTGTGTGCTTGCTACCTAAGGTTTTAAAATCAGCAATTTATAAGAAAATGCAAGAATATTAACCTACAACCCTTCAATCAAGAAGTTTTGCAGAAAAAAACACTTACATATCATGAAGAAAAGCACATGCAAACCCTAGTTGTAAAACTTCCATGAGAGAAATGCCATAAATGCTAAGAGAAGTCCTCCTCCAAGAGTAGCACCTCACTTTAAAACACCAAAAATACCAAACTAGGGTGAAAGAATTGAGATCTCACAAGAAAGTGAGTTATCTTCTCTTCAAATGAGGGAAAAACATCCTCAATATATATCAATCCATGACCTTTAATTTACAGAATAGGTCATTAAAATAGCCAACAAGGCTGACTACAAAATTTACACTGTTTTTACATTAATTGCTAAATAAAAGACAAAAAATGAGCAAAAGGTGGGACGTCAAGCCCTTCTGAGGGAGACATTAGCCCTTTTTGGGCATGTCCAACATCCAAAAGTCAGACATTAGCCCTTTTAGGGCTCCTCCAAGCTGCCACACGTGCCAATAACTCATCAACTGCCACACGCTCAAGGTGATGTCCAGATCTCCTGGGTGATGTCCTGTCCATCAAGAGGAAAACATTCCATCTGAAGTGGGTCATCCCCCCTAGGCCGGGCTCAGCCGAAGTGTCCTGGGTGGAACGTCCTTCTCTTCTTCATGTGCAAAGTCTCATCATAGTGTTGTCTTGTCTCTGCCACTGATGGGATCCCAACAACCATCTGATGGGCTCTTCAGCCCCATGGAGGTCCGAGCTAATCATCTCCCCATGTGTACCGGTCCACTGGTACCTGTCCATTGGGCATGATCCTGCACATCAAAAACTTTGCCCTCCATGGGCTCATTAGTCCTCGGGATCATAGCAATGTCAATCATATTTCATCATTAATTTTATCAAACACATGCATAAAACCCCTAGCATATCCTCTAATAGCTCGAAGATATTACACTGATCTACTATACAAAGTTGAAGAAAGAGACAAGATGACCTATTGGGCTAGTATCCATAAGAAGAAGAAAGTTTCCCAAAGAAAATTATTCAAGCCATGTAACATGAGGTGATATGGTCTAAGGATGTCCAGACATAGTGAAGACCAGGGGCAGGTATTATCCGTGGGTGCCTTTGTAGGAGACGAGTTGTACCTGTCATGGATGTAATTTTTTCCAAGCCCTTTATTGCCTTTGTTATTTCTTTTATTTATTACTTTTTCTTTTCTTTTTGCTTCAAGGTCTGACCAGAGGACACTGCCTTGGCATGGTGACCAGAGCTACAGTGTTACCCATGAGTATTTTCGCAGAAATGATAAGGCTGGCTCATGATGAGACCCCCTTTCCCTTGGCCATGCAACCAAGGGTCATTGCCCTGGCATGGTGACCAGATAATGGGAACGTCATACTGCTAGATAACTATGAACATAAAGGGTCGGCTTGTGATGAGACCTCCCATCCTCTTGGCTAGGTCTCGTTTTATTATTTTTCTTCGGGTCCCTTTTGTTTCTTATCGAGAGGCCTTTTATTGCCTTCTCAGGGATCCTTGGGTGAGGCATTTCTAGGTTTTACTTCCTATGGCTTTTACCTTTTACCAGCTGCTTTACCTCCTGGGCCTTTAGCTCCTTCTTCCCACAGGACAAAGTGTAACCCCTCAAATAGGTCATCCTAATGCCCGGACTAGGGGAATGGGATTGATGTATGGGAGATAAGATGTAAAATGATAATATGGTGGGAGTGGACGATGGCTCTTCAAATCCCCCTTGGTGGCTAACCAAAACCCATGGATACAAGCTCGCTAGGGCACCCCGTTAATCCCCCCATCAATGGTCAAGTGGGTTAGTGTAAGATCCAAGCAGTTGTCAGAAATGTAAGGAACTTGATGCATATATCTGAAAGTTATAATGATCAAACATGACACATACCATGATACCTGGACCAATTACCTCATGGAGCAAGAGTCTTCTCAGATGCAAGTCCAAACCGATGGTGATGGATGATGCTGCTGCTGATAGGACAAGTTTGATGAAGAAGAAGAAGGATGGGCCCTCCAGGGCCATGCTCAGGTCAATCTTACTCTCGGTACTCCATGTCTAGGACCTGTGGGCCTCGAGACATGATCTCCTAGTTATCCCCAGAAATTGGGAATAACAGATTCAACAGTATCTCTCCTGAGCTTATCTGAGGTTGACTTACCTCTGTCAATTCACTCCTTGTGGACAATGTGCAGTGCTTGCACTCGAAAACTCAAAGAAGAGAAACAATTGAAACTTATTCAATACTTCACCAGTTTACACATTCAAACCAATATGATTTAAGAAAATGTTCAGATTTCATTTTATTTCCGATCTCTTCTCTGCTCTGTAATCATTTTCAAGCACTAGCCCCTTTCTCTCAGTCCCCAATCCATGCTACCATGGGTCATGACCAAGATCTAGATCAATAAGCACTTACTCCGGCCTTCGGCCTTCAACTTCGAAATATTTCAAAGCACCACACAACAACCTCTCGGAGTTCCAAATTATCGAACTCGCGACGTAGGGAAGATCAACCATCCACGTCTACTCAGTATCTGACAGTTGACACTTACTATGGAACCTCAGGTGTCTGATTTCCAGGTCTTCGGGACTTTGGATCTTCAAAGGATCTCGCATCCACATATCCAAATTGTTAATCTTCAAACATTACCAATTATCCTTGGTGACATCATTACATCACATCACTTAACATTTTCCAATTGCGAGGGAATGCAATGGTGGTTTTGAGTAACCCACCTTTCATCCCACAATTCTTCTGATGTTGAAACGTAACCCCTTAGTGAAACTGCAGTTTGGATTTTGGGACCGCCTTGGAGAATTAACTCCCTTGCAACTTGGGTCCTCCCAATGCCTCCTAGCCGTTGATCTTGATGTATCATGATCAACTCCACTGTGGGTCCTCCGACCTTTAACTTTGTTATGTAACCTCGGGAGCCACTAACCATGCTCATACGGAGTGCCACATGGTGGAATACTAGCGACTGACTTGTGGCCCAATCAAATGGGTGTCACACGTCATGTTCCATATGGAATTTCAACCTTCCATGGGTTCAAACCCCACTAACACATGGCACACATCCCATGTGTCCACGTCCATCCAAGTGACATCATCATGACTCACTACTTCGGCTCTTTGGGAGATTTCGCCCTTCACTACTATGTTTGACCTTTTAACATTGGGTTGATCCAACAGTTGATCTCTCCTCTCCAGATCTATAGTGTAGATCCACTTCGGAGCTTCAAGCTTCAACCCTTCTCTTGTTTCTGGCTTCAGACTTCACTGAAGTCGCGAAGTCTGAAGGGCTTCCCGTTTAACTCCTTTGCACCTTCCCCAAATCTAACGGTCGTAATGGATTTCCCTTCCTTCTGAACAAATCCTATGACACAGAACAAACTTTGTTACTCTGCATATTTCCAAATAAATTCACGGCTAATTTCCTCGCAACATTACCAGATCTCACGGTCGTGAAGGATTCTCCTTCTCTCGAATAGATCCTAAGGTCCACATTACTCTACGGCCCAACACCACTTCTTTCATGGTTTTACGATACTGCTACTCCTCCTGAGATTCGTAACACGGCCAAGGTAACCTCTTGGCACTCAGGAAGGTTCTAAGGTTCGAAATTAGTCCACCAGACACAATTTCCTCTTGAAACATTGGGTCCAATGACCACTTATCGAGCCCATCTAGGTTCGACGTTAAAACCTTGGCTCTGAACTCGAATTTTGTCTACTTCGACAACAATTCTTTCTAAACTTTTGCTTCATTTTCCACTAACATGGCCCATCCAAGCTTAGTGTTGTACCCATGGTCTGATACCAATTTGTAACATCCCTGACCACCAACGGGTCGGGCAATGCCACTACTCAGCTCTGCCTTAGTTGCGATACCAAACTGTAACATCCCCCACCATTCAACAAGTAGAGTAACACTACCACGTGGAACATTCACATATAAATATATAACATGCATTTTAATCGAATTAAAAAACTTAATCGAAATAATCACATAATTACTTCTACCATACAGAATCAATGGAATTAATAGTAGTTCATGTATGCAAAGAATACATGATAACATTCAAGCATCACAGACATGCATAACATATAAATTAAGCACAGACTGATACTTATCTTTTCAATTTGAGTAACACCACCAACTATGTGCAGACCTTCCACGAACCTCCTAGCCTTAGACCACACTACTCATCACTCTCAACAGTAGGTCACCCCCGAGCTGGGACTAAGCTCCACCTAGGGAAATGGAATCCTATACTAGGCTGAGGTTACAGGAAACTGCATAGTGCAACTGGAAGGACTTTATCCAGGAGCCTTCTTATGCTCACTACTGACAGACTCTCATTCCCCACATGCCTGTTCTACCCGGGAGTATACACCTTCATTGTCACACATTCTATCAGTTGCTTCACCTCCCTCTCAGGGTCTTGACAATAGGTCGAATCAGGAATTCTCAAAGCTCTGTAGCTGGTGTTGGACTCTCTCTGAGAGAAAACCACTTTCCAACAAACTCTCTCACCTAGAGAGAGCTACTCATAGGCCTGACAAATTACCTCTTCTACCACGGGCCCGATAACCTACTTCTTCAACCAGTTTCAACTCAATTCCCACAAGGTGAGGATAACAACAACAATAAAAACAAAAACAATTCGGTTAACTCATGGTGACAACAACAACAAGAATTTGGGTATGGACATCCAAAAAACGACAATAGTCCACACTAAGACACAACACGGTTTAGACATTTATAGAGTGATCAGAATTCATAGGAGACACAACTCAATCCATGAGTTTTCCACTAGTCTCAGGATGCTCAGAATTCACAGCAGATGCAGCTCAGTCCACGAGTTTGCCACTAGTTTCAAGGTGCTTGGAATTCACAGGGGACATGGCTCAGTCCACGAGTTTTCCATTGGTTTCAGGGTGCGTGAAAAGGAATCAACGCAGAGGTCAGTCGCAGAGATAAATGGAATTCACAAAGGATGGGGAATGGAAAAGCGACTCAGTTGGAGGATTGAAGAATGACCCACGAACCCCCAACATGACTGACTTCTACAGATTTAACTACATGCGCCTAGGTAGACACTTGTCTTCCTGGAGATTCATGCATTTCCTTTTGCACATGTTGCCTCTCCCAGGACTTAGGATAAAACACTCAACACTCAACATGTCCCTTTTATCCTTCAGGAATTAATAATAAATATTATTCCTTTAGAGGTAAGCCTCCTAACTTATCTCCTAGGCCCAAACACTTAGCCTCCTCCCTTACCCAACCTTGTGGAATCTTATTCCCCCATCACTCTTTCTTCGTGGTCGGTCTGCACACAACGATGTTTATATTTCATTAATGATATACATAGTTACATATACAAAATTAGGCTCTTGGCCTTTAACACTTAGGCTCTTCGGCCTAATAAACACATAAGCCCACCATCTTATCAACACTCAGCTCACCAGCCGACAAAACATGTTTACAAATTATAAATACAATTGGGGCTCATCCTTGGGGTATTACAAAATGGAAGGAAATGGAGGTGAAAAAGATAATTCCTACACTAATCCATGAGAGAAGAGTGTGCAAAAACTTACAACATAGTAGTTTCAAATGAATGAAAAGTTGAATGCACCCTTTAGTTATGAACAATGGTTACAATACACTTTCAAAGTTGTGTTGTTAACATGAGTAATATACAATAAGATCCTTCTTTCTTGGCTCTATAGACCAAATTAGGCCTACACTATGACCTCAATGATTACATTTGCACCCATGCCTATATGGGCCAATATACCAACTCTCGGGGCCTCTATCATGAGCCATCTTACAATGGAGTATATGAAGCCATTAAAAAGGCTTGAACATATAAAATACTATGAGAAAATATCATGCGTCACCCATTACCATGGGCCCATAAATTGTGAATGGTATACTCATCATTGATTATATCAAGGTTATTCAAAGTACTATATGATCGATTCAAGCTTAACCTGATAAAGATGATACTATCACATTTAAATTTAAGGATAAATTATGTCGGAATAAAGAAATAAAGGATAAGAGAAAATTAAGATACTATAAAGAGGACATTAACTTCAATCCAAAAGATTAAAAGTATATTTTTGTTGTAGGTAGCTTAAGAAAGAAAATCAACGTCACTAACATAAAAATACTAGTGTTGGGCAATCCATAAAACTCTATGAGATGAAACAATTTTTTATATTTGTGATACTAAGAAGGTGGAGGATGAAAAGTACATTTTCTTAGATTTTCTTGAGTATGTCCACACTAGATCTCAATTATAAAATATTTGTAACACGTTCCTAACCTTTAACTTATCAAAACCATGAAGATTTAGGAAAAGCTTCTCTTAAAACTTTTTGAGCATAGAAATGAAATTAGAAATCAAACCAATTAATTCCTTAATGTTTTTATTAAGGTATTATAGGCCAAAGTTGGTGTTAGGTAGTAATTCATCATCATCATTATTATTAAAGTGTCACCTATTATTGACTTTTTAAATATATTTTATATTATTAAATAAATTTTTAATTTGGATGTTGATTAGTAGAAAGTAAGACCAACATTGGTATGAGACCCATAAAATTAAATTAATTAATGATGATGATGCTATGGTCCATTGAGATCAACATTAATTTGTTGGATCTTAACAAAGAAAATATAACAATTTTATTTTTTATTTTTTGTCTTTTAAGATCAAATAGTTTGGAAATAAGATTGTCAATTCAATTTGGTTTTCATGGGTTAATACATTAGCAACAACTACATTAATAATATTAATGTGTTTATATAGGAAAATTGACATATATTTAGCACATACTATTATAAAAAAAAACATTATTAATATGCTAAATATATGCACATATCTATGTATACAAACATATTGGGGTTGACAACTGCAAAGGGAGTCTACATGATCCTAGAGGAAACAAGATTGTTCATTATGCCTAGGGACTTGGGAATGTTTCAAATAATTTAGCAGAGGTTTAATCACTATGGTGTGGTCTTTCTATTGTCAAGGATGAAGGATTCATGTCCTTATTGGTCTTTGGGAACTCCATGTTGATCATAAAAGTGATGATTGTGGTTTCTAGCCTAGTGGGGAACAAGTTAAAATCCATTGCCTATCGAATCAATTGTGTTCTATCTCATTTCAAAAAAGTCTCATTTTACCATATCAAGAGGGCCTTGAACGGTGAGGCATATCATTGGGATAACATTGTTTCTTCCTTAAGCCTAGGATCTCTAGTTACAAATAATGGCTTTAGCTATTACTTAATCCCCTAGATTTCTTTGTTAGTAGGTATTAATTGGCCCCATATCCAATGTGGAAAAAAAATGATAAAAAATTGGCCATTCCTTTGGAAGGATAGAAAGAGGTGGTCTATTCCACATATCCTTATGAATTGGCATGTTTCATTCATGGCTCTTCAATGCAAAAAGTTGATTCCATTTATGAAATCTAGGAAAGCGCCTATCCTGAGTTCCTTGCGGGGGGGAATTTCTAGTTTTTTAGTTTGGAAATTGATGGGTTAGGACTCTAGTGGTGGTTTTCGTGCTCTCTGAGAAAGGATTTTTGTCTTTTGGTGTGAAATTAGTTGGTCATTCTTCCCCTTTTTGGGTGGGAGAAGTTTGGAATAGATATTTTCTCTAAGGTCCGAGTTTCCAAGAAACACTTCATTCTCGATATTGGTACTTTCCTTCTATCATAGTGCTTCGTCCAAGAAAGTCCTGGTTCCTTGGACTTTCTTCCTTTGGTAACAATGTTCATAGATTTTATGTGATTGATTCTTGGAGCTACAGGATTGGGATAAATTCAGAGGTTATGTTTCTTCTATGGTTTTTGGACTGGCCTTCCTTGACTATCGTGGGATCTTTTGTTCTGGTTTTTGTTATGAACCAACACCTTAAGAATGATACAAATTCAATGAATAATAGTCCACATCGAGGGGTAAACCTCCTTTTAAAATATATTCAATGTACAAAATGAGATGAGAAGATCCTAAGACCAGGTCTCCTTGGTATGTAAATAGGACCCAAATGGTACAATTATAATGAAAGGATACAATGAAGGATTCTATCCTACATACAAATTGTAACATCCCCGACCACCAACAGACCAGGCAACGCCACTTCTTGGACGTTTCACTTAGCTATGATACCATTTTGTGAATTTATATGCACGCATATCTAACACAATTAATAGTTACAACTTTTTTTCATGCCACTTATTCATGCAGAAATAATCATTAAAACATACCCACAATATATTCTAACCATACATAGATCAATGTAGAAATAACAATAATCCTACACACACATCATAGTTGATATATCCAGGCATTACTCACCAAGTTATAACACATGTACAATTACACAACATACAATTAACAAATATTTGGCACTTATCCTTCAATATATGACCACCAAACTGCGTGCAGACCTTCCACGAACCTCCCAGCCTTAGACCACGTTACTCATCATGCTCAGCAGTGGGTCACTTCCGAGCTGGAACTAAACTCCATCGGGCAAGGGATTCCTAGGCTTGGAAAGGGAAACATGAAAGTCACACAGGTCAACAGGAATGATTATCTCCCAAGGCCAGCTCACACTAACATCCTACAGCCTCTCATTCCCCACATTCTTGTCCCACCCCAAGAAGTGTGCCCCTTCTCTGCTCCAC
>JASDQU010304217.1:0-13704 GCA_032191745.1 Picea mariana | reverse complement strand
TCAAGAGTGGTTTCAGCAGAAGTCAAAATGAGCCAACTCTTTACACCAAAACAGATTAGCACGGTAAAATTTTGATTGTATGTTTATATGTTGATGACATGATCTATACAGGAAATTTTGAGTTAACAGATTTTAAACATGCCATGCAATCTGAGTTTGAGATGATAGATCTTGGCATCATGAAATATTTTTTAGGGATTGAGGTTCATCAATCAGCCAAAGGCATTTTTGTCTGTCAGCAAAAGTATGTAGCAGACATCATCAAAAGGTTTCGCATGGAAGGATGCAATCTAGTGGAAACCCCCATACCATTAGGCACAAAATTAAGCAAGAATGATGAAGGTCCTACAATGGACTCTACTTTATACAAAAGCTTAGTAGGCAGTTTGTTGTATCTTACAGCAACTAGGCCTGACATCATGTATGCAGCAAGCCTTGTTTCCAGATTCATGGAATCACCCAAAGATTCGCACTGGAAAATGGCAAAATGAATTTTGAGATATGTAGCAGGAACACTACATTTTGGTTTATGGTACACTAAATCTGATAGTAATCAACTCTCTGGTTACACGGACAGTGATTTTGCAGGCAGTCTAGATGACAAGAAAAGCACATCTGGACATGTTTTTCAACTGGGCACGAACTTAATCTCATGGGCATCAAAGAAGTAGCCAATTGTTTCAATATCTTCTGCAGAGGCAGAGTATGTCGTTGTTACCTCAACTTCTTGTCAAGCGGTATGGCTGAGAAGATTATTGAGAGATATGTCACATACAGAAAAGGAACCAACTCCTATATTCTGTGACAATACTTCAACAATTGCTTTATCCAAGAACCATGTGTTTCACAAGAAAAGTAAACACATTGACACTCGGATTCATTTCATACGCGAGTTAGTCAATAATGGGGATATTGCACTACAATTTTGTGGTTCTAGAGATCAACTTGCTGATATTTTTACAAAGCCACTAGGAAAGTCAGTTTTTGATTTTCAGAGACAACACTTAGGCATGGTCAGTGCTGATGATTATAACTGTTGAGTCTAAGTAGGTGTGCTATGCTAAGTGCTAGAGTACTAGACCTAGTGGAATTGACTTAGTGCAGATCTAGAGGCTTTGTGCATAGTCTGTGTTAAGACTTGCAGAACTAAGTGCAAGTGATTGTAAGAGGCTTTGTGTGCAGACTATATAAGAAGGATTTGTGTTATGACCTAGCTCGGGGAAGGAGGATCTAGCGAGGTGTGCACAGATCTCCTGTCCTCTGCGGATTTGGTTTTGTGGCTCTGTGCATGTGAGAAGATTGGGAGAAGAAAAGTTGGTCGACGTAACCCCACACTGGGGTGAACCACGTATATCCTGTGTTGTGGTTGCTTTGTGCATTATGGTTTATATGTTATTGATGTTGTTTATGCTTGATGTTGTAATCTTTATGCATGTTATATGTATCTGATGTAGTAGCTTAGTGCTTAGTACTGTGAATGAATGTTAGATCTACTTAATGCTATGTGCTAAATGATTAGATGTGATTAGATCTGGTGACTATTGCATTGTTATGTAATTAGGGTCTTAACCTACAATGTGAATACGGATAAAGGCCAATGAATGCTAATTTCTAAGTGCTATGTTAAGTATTGTGCTCACAGATTTGTGTCCCAGCTAGGTTGTAGACACTTGAGTCCTGCAACCCGCCTACCTATACCTTGGGTGGGACTTCATCTGCTTCACAGGTGTTGCCGAAAGGGCTGATAGTTAGGGCTGTGTTGGTGCATTTTTGAAGCATTGAACCCTGGGTCTACCCTGTGTGTGCCAATAGAAATATTAGGGTGTATAATACCCTGAAAAGAAAATTACCACGAGCTTAGATATGTGGCTAGGAAGATATGGACTTTGTATCTCCAAGAAATAAAATCTAGAGGTTGAGTGCTAGAGGTTCAAGATTTTGAATTGTATTTAACAATTTTTTGTATCTCTATTTATTATCATTTGAAGGAGGCTTTAACTATTGCTAAAGTTAGATCTCTTTAATGTTGTCTTGTGCGGATCAAGTAATGTCTCAAGATAAGGAACAATAAAATTTTAAAATGAGTGGCATATAATGTGAAAGATATCCCTTGTGGAATATATCTCTCAAGTAATCGTGGAATATTTTAACATGATTTTGGGTAATGGAAGGACGAAATGAAAAATACATCAAACAATTATAAGAAGGGATTTAGGCGACTACTTTTTTCATTGGAGTTGTTTTCATTCCCTAACTCCTAACAATAATTCATTACATGGTCTTGTAGACGTAATGCTTGAGATATCGTTTGAGAATTAGTCTTGATCATTTATTGTATCCTTGAGTTGCATTATATTTTCTTGTGTTTCTCTTCCTTCGCATACCATTTTAATGAATTTACAACTTAGATGTTAACCTCAATGTATGGAAACTCCATAATCTATTGTCGATGAATTGATAAGCCCTTCCTTGGTGGGTGAAAATATTGGCTAAGACCATTGATATTTAAAAGTGATCATGGTAAAATTTCCAAAGGTGAAGGGTGGAGGAAAAAAGAGAGGCTCTTACTTTCCTCTCACCTATGTAGTTCTAACATCAAATTTTATTAGGGGTTTTTCAACATGAGGACACCATATTGATGGTATGTAGATGAAAGGAGGTGGTTTTTTGGTTGAAGGCAAGTCCAAAGGATTTTAGTGTATTTCATGGGTACATTTATAGTGGAAGTGACTTTGTTTTTTCATCCCCAAGCCCACTACCCCCAATTTGAAGTTTTTATCTTTATTTTTCACTTTGAGGTCTTCAAAAATTTTCCAACTCTGATGCTTTCCACCTATTGAAGTCTATAATCACAACTATTACAATAAAAAAGGGCCTATTAGTTTTCACCAAGTTAATGAATTTCCTAGATCGCATCGATGGATTGTTGAACAGAGGTCTAGTAGTAAAATTTTATATGAAATTTGATTTTTCTTCACTCATAACGTTGCAATCAATGGACAATCATGAGAGGGATGAGATTGAGAAATTTTGATAACATGACAAAATCACTCAAGTTCCATGTGATCTTATGTATCACTCTAGAGAGTGACATCGATAAATATTGTTTCTATGGGATTAGAGATGCCCGATAAAACCCATTTTATCAACCAACCCATTTTCTTAGCCTTTGATATGATTTATATAAGAAATTATTCACTTACCTTAACTGCACCAACACTTCAAACATGTGTGCCAAACTAAACCTATGACTTTCTAATCAACACAAACCATTATAATTATTTCTTATACCTTCAAAAAAATTCCTATAAAGAATGAATTTAATAACTAACTCCTATAAAACATAAAACCATTATCATCCACAAACCTTATAACCTCCAACCCTCATATCACCTAACATGTATTTTATATTGAACTCTTATGATCCAAAAGACATAAACCTTAAAATTATGAATCCATAAAAACAATAATTATTGTCATGTATAACCTATATAACCTCAATCCTCTTAGCACTTTTTTTGGGACCTGCTTTTTTTGAAATACCAAAGTATTGGGGAAAGTGACATATGACAGCTGGAAGATGAAGAAATAATGGAAAAAAATTCCAAGAATGAAGAGTTGATTGAAAGTGTAACAACAACGCAAAAAACCAAAATCCCCATGCGCTAGTTGGATGAGAAATGAAAAAGGACAAGAGCATCAAGTGCATGCAAGAAGAAAGCCAAAAATATAGCAAGAAATGCCAGAGGAGAAATATATAAATAAGAAATAATTACGTTGAATAAGAGCTTGGTTAATGAGTTAATGAGTGAATGAATGAAACACATAGGAGAGAAACATTGTTACTACTTCTGTTTGGGTTGTGATTGAGTCAATCTGGGTAAAATATTGTAATGGGTTTTGCTGGGAATACCGTGCTTGCATAGTTGAATATGGAGTATGTAATGAGAAATTTAGGGTTATATCTTGTTGTGCGGGTTGATGCTTGATTCATAGATATCTATTGTAACACGACTTATGATATTTTCGCTAATATAATGGAATGGTTTGGGCTCTAAAATAAATTTTCTTCTTGATCTGTCATGATGTGTACGAATCATTGTTTTTTCCGCATCATTACTTTTTCCTTGTTTGGTTAGTAGCCTATCATTGTTTGTGCATATATTTGGGATCTTCTCCATGGTTCTAATTAATGCTGAGCTAAATCTAATGTTGCACTCTCCTTGAATCACTTCATCATCTAAGTCTCGGCTACGCCTAGGGTAAGACTTCTTTCCCTTGTAGAAGGATGAATATTTTGGCGTTACCGGACCACAACAGTGCCTTTTGCTGGAAACCTTAGAAAACCCTAGTCTCAATCTTGCACCAACAAATGGTTCCATTGCCAGGACTTGATATTTAAAGTGAGTTTCTAGAGGATGCCTCATCAGATTTACAAATATGACCTTTGGAACTGGTGGGAAAGAATGTGTGACACGTTTATACAACATGAAGCGGGGTTATGGCACAAAATTTTTACGGTTGTGAGAAACATGGTGTTCTATTCAAATCTATCTAGTGATCAATACAAAATATTTTGGATTAGATTCCCCGAAGAGGTATTTCAATGGTTAGATCACCTACAAGAAGCATCCGAATACAAAGATTGAGTCAAAAAGAAATATAAATAGAACGTTGAGGATTTATTGACTCTTCGTTGTTTAGATCATCCAATCTCTCATGTTGTGGATTTTTTGGGTGTAGACTATTCTAGAGGGTTATATTATTGAATTTTCTACAGAAAATCATTAGTCTTTTTCAAAGGATGAAGCAATATTTAAAGAAGGAGATAGAGGAAGATTGTTGTAGGAAATCCCCTTGTGGATCAAGGTTTTACTAGTAGAAGTAGGAATGTTACCTATTCCTTCATCTAACATGGTAGATTAAACCCCTACGCTCGAGGGAGGGTGATTTATGAGAGGTTTCATGAGTTAGTTCAAGGAATATTTTATGGGAGATATGGGGGGCTATCAAAACAAAAGTGCAAGGGGTGAAAATGATTAGAAGAGGGATGCTATTATTGAGAAGGGGTTGTGGAAACATATGAGAAAAGTGATGAAGATGTATGATCATTTGTCGAAGGAGATCTACTTTGAGTGTAGTCATAGGAAAGAGTTAGAAGAGTTGTGGGAGTTGAAGAGATGAAGAAAGTTAGCCAACCGATGGTTGAAGGAGGAATTTTGGGAAAGAGGTAAAGGTTCTAGAAGAAGAATACAAGAGGAAGGAATTTTAGAAGGGAAATATGTAACGGTAAGGACAAATGACCCCATTGAAGAAGAATGCTCAGCTATAACTTCTGAAGAAGTTGCAAGGAGAATTGAAACCTACAACACCAGAACGTGTCAAATTGCATCAATATATAAATGCAACACTACAAATGAACGAGACCCCCTAGATCAAAGAATTTATATATGGAGGTAAAGGAGCTAACCTTGAATCATCCATTCCCCCAACACCATCTACAAATATGGTAATTTCTACAACAAATCTTTTTGTCAATTCTTTTATTTCTAATCCTTCAAGTCCATCAAGTCCAAGTAGTAGTAGAAGTAGTGGAAGCGTGTCAATTTTTTTAGTTGTGTCACAACCAAGACATTTGGATTTCATTTTAGTAGTGTTTCCAAATCCCTTTATGGTGAATTAGCATGCATGATCACTCACCCGAAACCTTGAATTTTTGGGTAAAGGTGATGAGGACGTTGGACAACACTAGTTTCTAAGTGAAGCCATCTACAGGTCTCATGTAACTTTAGATGCAAACAAGTTAGTTGAATTCTAGACTACCTTGAGAGGTCAGGATTTGAAATGGTACATGAAGGAAATTGAGCCAAAGGATAAAGGGAAATACTTCACACTTGCTGAGGTGACGAATATATTTATAGCAGAATTCTGGTTACCTCAGTCACAAGCTCTCTCCAAGTTGCAGGAGATAAAAAAAAGATATAGTGAGTCAACTTGGGAATACAACCAAAGGTTTAAATATACAATAGGGAAATTAGGAAACCCTATCCATGAGGATCATCAAAGAGAATTGTTCATTTAGGGGCTGTTAAATTTGACATGTATTCCTCTCACTCAATAAAGGATAACCTCTTTGGGAGAATAATTGGAGCAGGGAATGAAGATCAAGGCTATGGTAGGTTATCCAGGGAACTTCAAAATCATGAGGCCTCCAAAGGATGATAATATTTCACAATTGCAAGGCCAAATATTTGTGTTGACCGAGAAAATTCAAGAGTTGACCCTTCCAAAAATAGGTCGACCACAATTCTGGTGTATGGGTTGTTACATGGAAGGTCATGTGGCTAATGAGTGTCCAAGAATAAGGGTTATAGGGAATTCTAATATAGCTCGCCCATCAATTTGAATAGCGGGAGCAGTTGTTCAATTTGCTGCCACAGAGTTGTTCCATGGGCATGTTCAATACCGCATGTTCCTGAATAATCAAGGAGGTCAGAGTACTGAGTATTATGAAATCTACAAAACTCATGGACAGTCCCCAAGGCATTGTCCAATTTTATAGAAGTACACTCTTGAACCAAATACCATGTATTGTGAATTATGTGTTTCACCTTCGCACAACACTAATCAATGCAAAGCTCTGGATGCACTTGTGGAAATATTGAATTGATATTCATTCAGGGTCAATGAAGGACCTCAAGGACTCGGAAGGGGTCGTGGAGGAAAAGGAGGATACCAGGGAGGATGAACTAATCGAAGAGGACCAATTCACTTCTTTAATTATGATTAATGGGGACACGTGGCGAGAGAATGTCCACTTCCAAGGATACCTTGGTGTGTACATTATAGGAATAACACCCATGCTACAAAAGAATGTCCAGAAGTTATTGCCAAATGGGAAGGTCGTGCCAGGAAGAGAGGTGTCAAACATATAAATTATGAGCCCAGAAATATAGCTGACACAGAAAGGCCTAATATTAATATCATCACTAAACGAGGTGCAAATATAAGTGCAAATGAATAAAGTCCACATCAACTAAAAGTTCAGAAGGCCATCCCTGAAAAATACCAAGTATCATCCTATGTGGAAAAATGAATTCTTTAAAAGAATAGTTGCAATTTTTAAGCAGATGAAGGGTTATTTAATACCCAAATTTGTGGATTCTATCTTTAATCCAAATCCTTAATAAACAAATGTTTCCAGAGAGTCATCTGCTTAGATGGATCCCTCAGGAAAAGCATAAAAGAATGTTGATATGTGGCCAGAAATATTTTCTAACAAATTGGATGATGAACAACTTACTGGGAAGTTGTGGAATACAATCAAGTTGGCATTAGGAGTTGAAGGAAACCTAGAGTATATTGTTGCCTCCAATTTTCTAGAAAATAATGTAGGTAGAATCTAGAGAAGGAAAAGGAGAATTGGAAAGGAGTTCAGGTTGAATGCTCACATCGATGACTATCAGATCAAGGATGTTATGTTATATTTGGGCTCTGATGTCAACATATTTCCAAAGAACACTTGGGAATAAATGGGAAATACCAAGCTCGTATATTCCCCTATTCAATTGCAGATGGTGAATTAGTGTTGCATCTATCCCATGCGGAGGATGCAAAACGTTGAAGTAGACTCAGATGACATCAAAACAATAGCTAAATTCAAGGTGATTGAGATAATGGGGGAGAAGGATACATAATCAACTCTATTAGGTTACTCAACCATGACATATCCATATCCATATCCATATCCATAATGGGGGAGAAGGATCCATATGACGACATGAAGGTTACTCAACCACTAGATCCTTATCAATTTCCACGATACACCAAACTAGCCTATGATAATATGGAGGGAGACATCATATATCAAATGTATGATATTACTGGAGAAAAATGAACATATTATATCAATCCCACTGTAGATGGATATATAAGTTGGTGAAGCATTCAATCGATGGATGAATATTTGGAAGAAAATTTTGACAATTGGCAACAAGGAAGGTATGAAAATTTCTCCATGCATTGTGAAACTGTCAAAGTAGTAAGGTGGATTGGAATGAAAATCAAGGAGTATCCAACATACAATGGTACTTGAGATCTACACATTTTTCTCATTGACATGGAGGGTAGGATTGTGGAAGAATAAATAATCTTAGTGCTTGACCCAACCCTGAAGTCTTCTCCAGCTAGGTGGTGGGCTACTCATAAAGGAACTCTCTAACCTTGGAACGAAGTCAATATTTCTATACAACATCATTTTTTTCCACTACCACAAGTACAACAACTAGGACAAGAGAGGAAGAAAAAGAGTCAGATGTTATCCTTTGAGATGTATGATGGTCATTCTAACCTAGTTGCACACATTGAGCAGTGTCTAAAAGTATGGAAAGTTATGCAACTTCATTCCTATCTGTAGAAAAATCAATTCTTCCACTCTTTGCGAATAATTCCCAAGGACTGGTACATGCACGAGGATAAAAGAAGAAAAATATTGTGTTGGAAGACACTTCATAATAAATTCTTCCATGAATTATCATGTTATCGTAAGATTCCCGAAATCACAGTTGTGCTCTAGCAAATCAAGAAGATGTTGTTTGGTAATGACTTTAAGCCTTCATGTCCACTTACAGTCTTCTCTGAGAATGAACATTTTCTTGAGTATAGCTTGTATCCACCCCTGTGAGAATACATATGGATTTTATCAAAGTTAAGAAGGACCCTGTAGATATTGAGGAGTTGGAGGAGCTTAGACATTTAACCTTTTAGGAATCCACATGAACAAGAGAGGTCAAGGATACCATACTAGGTGATATTAGCATCTCATACACTCAACCTATGAAGTTTCAGAAAGTGAATATCGATAGTGAGGAGCATCCTAAGATGGCATCTATAGAGGACTATTAGGATGATAAAACAATGATAGAGATCCAGGATCTATTGCGGGAGTATGAAGATATGTTTCCTAATATCTTTTCAAAGATGAAAGGGATTAAGGGATTAAGAAAGATATCGATATATTGTTAGCAACTAGGTTGATTTTCCCTTTGGATGAGTCTGCATGGATTACTCCCATTGTGATATAGAGTAAGAATGGTACTAATGATATCAGATTTTGTGTTGAATATATAAGATTGAACTCATCTTTCCTACATGATCCTTTTCTGACTCCCTTCAGTGATGAAGTACTATATCAAGCAACTAAAAATGAAGCTAGTCCTTTAAAAATGGGTTTTAAAGTTACCATCAAGTTCAGATTGTAGAAGAGGATAAATGAAAGAGTACTTTCACCACATAATGGGTTTCATTTTCTTATATTTTTATGCCCTTTGGGCTAAAGAATGCTCCAATTGTATTTTATAGGATTGTCATTGATGCATTCCATAGCTTTATTTATGAATTTTTTGAGGTATGTACATGGATGATTGGAATGTATATAGTTTGTTTAAGGAACACATAGGCTTGCTTTGGTTGATGTTTGATCAGTGTTGACAACTACAAATCTATCTAAAACTAAAGAAGTGTATCTTTTGTGTACCTTTTAGAAATCTGCTAGGACATATGTGATATTGAATATGACCACCAAATAGTTGCGATCAATGTTGGATCACAATGGATATTATCACATATTTATCAGAAATTATGAAAGCATAATTTCCCCATTGGAGAAATTGTTGAAGAAATATGAAGTTTTCAGTTGGAAGCCAGAGTGTGATCAATCCTTTGATACCCGCAAAAAAAAGTTGAGTATTTCCCTTATTCTGATATATCTGAATTAAAGGTGGAATTCCATGTACACATCGATGCTTCTGGCATTGTTTTGGGTGCAATCCTTTTTTAAATTGGTGAAGGGAATATAATGTATATTTTAACCTTGTACACTATTTTACTGCAAACATATTTTCAATAAAAGAAAAGAAAAGATACAATGGAAAATACACACATTACACAGATATTTTTCCCCTGGAAACCTAAACCGGGAAAATCAACATATTCTATATTCATTCATAGTAATACATTGCTTACAATACAATATACATATAATATCCAACGACATCCAAAAACCTAACCCAATGACCTGGATTAGTCAACAAACGTAATTCCTTAACCAGAAATAGAAAACTATCGACAAAGACCATGTTCCAAAAAACTTCCCAACAATGGACATGAAAATCAAGGCGACATGCAAAATGAGTAAAAAATGAGATACATTTCCCGAGGAAAAACACATTTCTCAAGGATGCTTCTCTCGAACCCCTCAAACCCCCCTAAGCACTTGGTGCAACGTAGAAGACATTAAAGCTAGTTGTGCAAATAATATAACACGTACCCAAGATTCTCCCACTTGTTGTTTTCTTTGCATACAGGGGGTTACAGGGTTACATAGTTAACAATCCAAGGCAACAATTCCCATGGATCCTCTACACCAAGAGAACTTCTCAATTCTCACAGATTTTGTTAATGAATCTGCAACATTCTTCAAAATTTCCACCTTCATCAACAACACTTTCTTTTCTTCAACCACGTCTCTCACAAAGTGATATTGAATATCAATATGCTTTGTCTTTGAATGATAAGTCAAGTTCTTCGCCAGAAAAATTGCACTCTGACTGTCACAATATATCCTTACAAGTTGTTGTACCAACCCAATACCTGAACACAATATTTGTAACCATATCGCTTCCTTACTTGCATGAGTGGCTTCCATGTATTCAACTTTTGTAGTTGAAAGAGCCACTACAACCCGCCTTTTCCTCATCCAATTGATTTCTCCTCTAAACATGTTAAACACAAACCCGCCTGTAGATCTCCTACGATCTAGATATCTGGCCCAGTATGCATCCACAAAGCCATGTATGTCCAACAATTTTTCCAATCCTGGTCTTCCTTGGTAGAACAATCCATAGCTAGTAGTGCCATGAAAATACCTGAAAAATCCTTTTTACTACCGTCCAATGCTCCTTCCCTAGTTTTGACATATACATACTTAAAACTCCCACTGCATGTGCAATGTCCGGTCTAGTACAGACCATTGCATACATCAAAATACCAACTGCACTCGCATATGGAACATGAGACATGTCCTCCTCCTCTTCCTATGTCTTGGGACACTGATCCACAAATAACTTTACACCAACATGAATAGGGACCTTGACCGATTTACATTCTTGCATATTAAACCTTTTTAATATTGTCTCAACATATTTTGTCCAATTTAACCAAAGTTTCCTCTCTTTTCGATCTCTTTTAATTTCCATTCCCAAAATGAAATTTGAAGCATCGAGATCATTCATGTCAAATTTAGAGTACAACTGAGTTTTCACATCTGAGATAATCTCCTTGTTGTTTCCTCTCAACAACATGTCATCCACATACAAGAACAAATAAATCAAATGATCACCAATTAATTTAAAATATACACAATGATCCTCTTTGCTTCTTGTGAAGCCAATTCCGAGCATATAAGTATCAAATTTTTGATACCATATCCTTCATGATTATTTTAAACCATGGATGGAATTTTTCATCTTGCATACTAGCTCCTTCTTTCCCTTCATAACAAAGCCTTCTGGCTGCTTCATATAGATTTCTTCTTCCATATCCCCATGTAGGAATGTTATCTTCACATCCATCTATTCTACTTCAAAATCAATTGCAACAACATTAAATAATAAAAATCTTATAGAAATTAACTTGGCAACACGAGAAAAAATCTCACCAAAATCAATTCACTCAACCTAGGAATAACCCTTTGCTACTAACCGAGATTTGTATTTCTCAACTTTGCCTTCTGTATTCATCTTCTTTTTAAATACCCATTTTATACCAACGATATTTCTTCTAGTCGAAAACTCCACTAGATCCCAATGCTCATTCTTATCCAAGGCTTTCATTTCTTCATCCATGGCCTCTTTCCATAGATTTCCATCCTTTGAATCTACGGCCTCCCTGATAGTTCTAGGATCATCATCAGTAATAGAAAATGAAAATTTTGATTGTAAATCAGATGGAGTATACCTTTCTGGTATCCTTATTTCTTGAACCGATCTCCTCAATATTTGAGTATGAGGATCTTCTTCTTCTGATTCTTGTTCTTCTGTAGAGTCTGATTCATCATCCTTTAAATAAAACTCTATTTTCTTTGGTTCTTCCTTACTTGGTAGGACTTCCTATTTAACAACATCCTTCATTTATCTAAATACCACATCTCGACTATACACAACCTTCATAGTTTCTAGGTTCCAAAGCTTATAACCTTTGAGACCATCTTTATACCCAATAAATATACATTTTTCAACCTTCTTATCTAGCTTACTCATGTTTTCCTTTGGAACATGAACATAGGCCTCACAACCAAATACCTTGATATGTGTGAGAGAAGGTTTCTTACCAGTCCATACCTCTTGTGGACTCTTTTCATTCAACGTTGATGAGGGTGATTTGTTGACTAGGTAACATGCAGTACCCACTGTCTCTGCCCAGAATTCTTGCCCTAACCTGACACCACTAAGCATGCACCTTTATTTTCCCATCAACATCCTATTCATCCTTTCTGCAAATCGATTCTTTTGAGGTGTACATGGACTAGTATTCTTCCTTTATATACTGCACTTTTTACATAATTCTTCAAATTCATTCTCGTAGGAAATATCCGCCATTATCTATCCTCAACACCTTAATTCTTTTCTCTGTTTGATTCTCAACAAGAGCCTTAAACTCTTTAAACCTACCAAAGACTTCATATTTCGTCCTGAGGAAATATATCCAAGTATTCCTCGAGAATTCATATATAAATGAGACATAGTACACATATTTTTCCAATGATGGAGCTGACACAGGTCCAAACACATCATTGTGAACTAGCTATAAAATTCCTTCTACCCTTATTGTACTAGAGGGGAATCTTACCCAATTCTGCTTCCCATATACACAATGTTCACAGAAATAAAAATCCAGGGAGAAGTTAGACATACCTTCAACCATACCTTTACTGTGTAGTAGTTGAAGACCTCGGAAAACATTACCTCCATCATATCTTTCATATTCACAGAACCACTCCCCATGTGGAGTCATATGAAAGGATTCACCTGAGTCAACCAACCATGCCTCATGGTATGCATGTATTTTTAAAGAATACAAGTACACATCCCCTCCTTCGTTGGATGTCTTTTCTTATATAGAAGGAGATTCTTCAGATCCCTTCTTTTTCTCAACTTTGGATCTAGACTGCTTCTGGTAGTGCCCTTCTTTTCCACATCTCTAGCATACCTTTACAAACTTTTCTAGAGACTTAGATCTTCCCTTAGACTTAGATCTCTGACTTGAGGACTTATATATATTACTTTCTTAGGAGTATCCTCTTGCAAATAATGCATCTGTGCTATGTCCTTCCATGTTATTTCATCTCATCTCTTCCAACAACAAGGATGATACCACTTCATCAGATTTGAAGGCAGTTGTATTAATACCTATGGTCACAAACATACTATCCCATGAGTATGGTAAACAAAACAATAAACTGATAAACTTATCTTCATTTGAAATTTTAATCTCAATAGATACTAACTGACTTACCACAGTATTGAAGGCTTTCAAATTCTTTGCCACTAATGTTGGAAATATGGCTACAACAGAGATGACGCAGATGATCAAGGCGCAGATGATCAAGGTTGTCATTGATGGCAATCGATTGTTTATGAAGAACAG
>JASDQU010304212.1:9574-23279 GCA_032191745.1 Picea mariana | reverse complement strand
ATTAGATTTTTACCAAGAGTCGTGATTCTGAAAGAAAGACATGATCTTTGTTGTGTCTCCAAATCGATGTCATTTTCACTACTATTGAACCCCATTTTGACCTATCAAAGCTACTCTTTTCACCATATTTTCCACTCTTTTTGTCATAAAGGTCATTTAAAGGCTCACAAGGTAATATTGATGGTTTATTTGTGTTTTCCCATAGTTTTTAATGAATTAGAATGCTTAAAAGTGTGTTTTATTACTAATGATGGTTTATTGAGCTTAGGTCCTGTCACCAACATAGAGATCCGGTAACCTATGTTGTTGTTTGTTATACTTCTAAAATTCTAGAAGGAAAAATGTGACATGGTTTCTCTCTACAACAACATCGACATGCTCCTAAGATCCCTACATTGATTCTAGAACGAGTAAAAAAGGGCGCTAGTTGCAGTGAAAGTCACAATCAACCCTCTTCTCCATATCTCCGCACCAACAACAAATTGCCTCGAGGATGAAAGTAGGAGATATTCTCATGCATTTCATGTCATTAGAATATCTCATGAATGAAGTCAAGGTTAATTTTAAACCTCCAAGTTTAATTATATCTTCTGTTGTGATTTCCTCCATGTAATCGATATGATCAATGCATGAAAAGGGGATCTAACCAAAAGTCGTTCTGCAGATATTTGGAAAAACAAATTGTATTTAAACCTGTGTTTGAGCAACGTAATGTAAGAATGGTATTATGAAATAGATCTTTAACATTCATACTGTGAGATAGATAGCTATTATATCAACTTGTATCTTTGATTTTGATTAATAAAATGTTGGTGTTCTTAGAATTCAATTCGTGGTTCCAATTACTCTAATCATGTAGCTATTTTAGCAATGTGACACTAATTGGGAAGGGCCCACCAAGATGGCCATTGTTGCCATGTATCATTAGCTTAGATTTGTATGTGTGATTTGTGGATTTTATTTGTTTCAGTTCAACTTTGTTTTCACTCACTTTATGTAATTAATTTGGTGAATTATTATCTCTAATTCTGTTCATTGTAACAACTTGTTAATATAATTAATTTGAATGGGATTTTTTCCATCATTACAACCTTGTAATCATTTTGATTTCCATGCAATTTTTCTTTGGTTTATGAACTCGTTATGTATACAACATATGAATTTTATTGAGTAATAACCCAAGAATAACTTGAACAATTGCATTGCAGTTTCGATTAATAGTCATATAATCTTCTCTTTCATAATTGAAAATAACTTTAGCAACTTTGAAATACAGGGTTGTATCATTCAATATTCCATACTTAGAGTGTTTGAGTTTAATATAAATTTTGTATGCAAGTGTGTGTGTGTGTGGATTGAACATTGCCTTTGTTATTCTTTTTCCTTCGTTCCTTTAGTTTAGTGATTAGATTGCTTTGATTACATGTAGCATAAATCTCACCAGAGTTTAAACAAAAAAAATGAGTTTGTTTTATTGTGTCGAATGTTGGATAAATTTTAGTGCAATATTTATAACCTAACTTGTAAAACTCTTTATTGTTGACTCAATTAGTCCTTTCCTTGCAATTTCCAAACCATGAATAGATTAATTTTCCATAAATATTTTATATACCCAGTTTGATTAATTATGAGAATAACTTCAGTCGAAGGAGGGAACACTATTTTCCCTTAGAATTGCTTACATAAGTGCTCAAGAAATTTTTGAGTGAAATATTGTAGCCTTTGCGAGCGAGGAACTTTCTTTTTTCGCTTCCCAATGAACAAGTTTCTTGTGACTGGATATGAGTGTAGTTTCATTCTCTTTCCATAGACTAAATAGTCATTCTTGTCCTAGTCCCTGCACATACAATGTTGACATCTCTAAGCTTATGCCCCCAGAATGATAATTGCATGTTCAACAATTAAGTTAATTAATTAGCTCAACATTTTTGGCGCCATTTCTGAGGAGATGCTACAAGGGAGTGGAACTTCTATGGATTATTTTTGCTGCATGCTTTAGAGTAGATTTTTTCTTTGTGTGATTTCTTTCTTTAGAGTACTAGCATACTAGATTTGGTGGGAGGGTGAACGGTAAGATGCAAAGGCACCTTTACTTTAGAATTTCTGAAGAGGTTCTAACCAGACACATTCACTTTAGTGAGTACATTGTTTCACTAGTTCTAAAGCTATGTTAGTGCTACATGAATAGAGCTAGGTACAATAGAGGTAGATTTAGGAGAACATGTAGAGTAGTTTCACCAAATAAAAAGATTCCGTCAAATACTAAATTATTGGTAGGAAAGTCTACAAAAGGAGGACATGAAGGTATGATTCCAAAAGGCAGTTCTACCAAATAGAAACCTACAACAAGTGAAACTAAGAAGATCATTGTTCCTCAAACAAATCTTATAATAGAAGTAGAGGTATTAGGCTGCTCAAATCATCAACTAGAAAATGAAGAAGAAGATTTCAATCCAATCTTGGAACCAATATCTCCACACATACCGTTAGAGTATATTGCATTTAGGAACATACACATGGTTGAAGGAGAAGGAGAAATACAAACTCATGATGGAGGTGAATTACATAGAGATGAAGAGGTAACTTTTGGGTTTCCAATAGTAGATCCTGATACAAATGTGAAAATGAATAATATCAATCCTTTAGTCTTACCTCACTTCCATGGGATGGTAAGCAAAGACCCAGATTCTTTTCTTTTCGAATTTGATATTCTTTGTCGTAGCTATGATTATACCTCTGATGCACAAAAGTTAAGGTTATTCCCAACCACCCTTAAAGATGCAGCTCTTTTCTAGTTTATGGTTTTGGGTGGGGACACCATTAGAACATGGGAACACATGCATGGCACTTTTCTCAAGAAATATCAATATTACTATAAGGCTAGGGAATTAAGAGAAGAAATATCTAAAATGACATAGAAAGAGGAAGAAATCCTTGAAGATTATCTTGATTTTTTTTTTTATAATCTTCAAAGATCTAAACAACACAAGTTAGAGTTAGAAACAATCAGAACCATTTTCTTGAGAGGTCCATTAGATGAATCAATAAATTTTCTCAACTTAATGGGATTTAGTGATGTCTCTCGACTAAGATTTGAAGAATTTTATGATTTGTGTAGAAGATATTCTCAGAACCAGGCCAGATCTGGAAAAGGACCAAGGGACACTCTTTCCAAAGTCACAAAATCAACTACTATTGGTGTCACCAAAGATGAATTTGGAAATTTTCTTGAAAATTTCCAAACTGATCTTCTTGGAACTCTTAGTTTATAGTTAGATACTTTGCAATTTAAAAATAAATAAGAAGATGAAAAATATTTTTTTTCTATTTTTTGTCCTAAGTGCAGAGAAAAAAACCCACTAAGAGAATGTTCTCTTGATAATATTAATATCTGTGACATTTGTGCAGGAGACCATCCTATAGAACAATGCCTCTCTCTACCAAGAGTCAAAGTAGTGTACCAAGGTGATAATGAAGCAACCAAATAATTATGTACATTGGCACCGAAAATACCTTGGCAACCAAGGGCACTAGGTATGACTTCAAACCCTGCATCTCAATTTACTTCATATTTTTCTAGTTAACAATATTCACCAAAATTCTTGGATCCTACTATGCCTTGGAAAGGATGGCCCCGACAATAGGTTCACAACTGTCCTTGGCAACAAGTATGGTAGGGAACCAAGTATGGGAACACGTCTTCCTATACCTATCCTACACCCCCACAACCATGATACCCTATGCCACCACCTCAACAATATCCACAAAAACCATATCTCCAACAAATTCCATTTTCCACATAATCACAAACACAACTAACCACACCACCTCAACAAATAAAACTTCAACAACCCCAACAACTACAAATTCCATCCACCCAACCTCCAAGACCTACACAGTTTCCTGTTAAACCAATTTATAACCCCAATAATAATATAACTCAGCCTGCTTTAAACACTAAGTTACAACTCTTTCCTACCTATCTGGTCACTTAAGTGGACTTACAATCAATTCAACTTAGGTTAGGTAAGGTGCTCAATAATAAATATCCTAAAATTATTGAAGAAGAGTTAGAGGAGGAAACTCCCAAACATATAAGTGATAATGTTGGAATAAATCAAACTTCCCCACATTTACAGCTTCCCCATTCATCTGTCTTGCCTTCTTATCCAGAAAGGTTAATCTTGGAGAAATCAATTGTTCATCCCAAATTTTACTTAGTCTTTGAATTATGGGGTGTTTTCATCAAAGTCTCTTTATTGAAATCCATTAGAGATAGACCTATTTATTCCAATACCATTAGGGAACTTTGTGTAAAGAAACCCAGAAGAAAGAAGATAAAACCAATAAAAATTCAATTTGTGGGGAGATCAACGGATCTCATGTCAAGACAAAATTTGTAGAAAAATATCAAGACCCTGGAAACTTGATTGTTTCAATACAAATAAATGATGTTCTCATCCAAAAAACTCTTTTTGACTTAGGGTATACCATCAATATCATGACACTGTAGACCATGGAGAAATTACAATTACTTAACCTTCATCCTAAACCCATTGTTTTAGAGTTAGCAGACCGATCCAAGATCAAGCCCGAGGGTGTATTAGATGATGTGATTGTTTCCTTAGAATCATGGGAATATCTTGTTGACTTTATGGTATTTCAGCCCAAAAATCCTTCATGGTTTCATCCCATGATTTTAGGAAGTCCATAGCTAGCCATCACAAATGCATTTATCGGTTGTAGGTCTAGGAACATGCTTATTTCTCATGGAGACTCAGTGACAAATGTAACTCTATATATTCCCATCAAATCCTCTCATGAGATTGAAAACACTCCATGGTTAGACACTTCCAATAGACATGGAGAAAATGTTCAATCCATTAACTACAATAGATCAAATTATGCAATTCAAAGCACTCACCAAAGAAGACCAGATGCAAAGTTTTTTGGTCAATTTAGATCCTTTGGAAAATTCTGATTTATCTCTTGATCACATATTTAGTTTATAATTCCAAGAGAATTATGATATTTCCTCATCACTACAACTTTCTACAATGTCCACTGATATGACAAAATCAAGCACCATTCATGTTGAGATCAGTCCAGTTAATTTTTTACATTTAAATTCTCAACTTGGTAGTTCCCAACAAGAACAACTAATTAAAATGTTGCAGAAGCATGTGAATGTATTCGCATGGAGCTATCAAGATATGAAGGGAATTCATCCTGAAAATTGTACCCATCATATATATATTCAAGAGAATTCCCATCCTATTAGGCAACCACAAAGGTGGATGAACCCTGCTCTCAAAGAAATTGTCAAAGAAGAATTATAGAAATTACTCGAGGCTTGGTTTATCTACCCAATTTTAGACAAATGGATATCACCCCTTGTCATTGTACACAAAAAGAATGTTAAGTGGTGTATTTGTGTCGATTATAGAGAGCTTAACAAATCCAATTTAAAAGATTATTTTCCTCTTTCATTTATTGACCAAGTTTTGGACACATTAGTCGAAAAAAAGTATTTCTCTTTTCTCGATGGCTTTAGTGGTTATAAACAACTACAGATTGCACCCGAGGATCAAGATAGGATAAACTTCACATTTCCATGGGGGACATACTCTTATAAAGTGTTACCCTTTGGACTATGTAATTCTCCTGCCTCTTTCCAGAGAGCAGTTCTAGCTATCTTCTATGATTTGATCCGCAGTTGTGTGGAAGTTTATATGGATGATTTCTTTGTATATAGTGGTACTTTTCTTGAAGCATTAGAGAATATAGAAAAAGGTTTTGATAAGATTCCAGGAAAATAACCTTGCTTTGAGTGATGCTAAATGTCATATGTTGCAGACAACAAGAATTGTTCTTGGCCATTTCATCTCTAGTGTTGGGATTCAAGTTGACCTGACAAAAATCCCAATTCTGAAATCTCCAAAAGATGTGAGAATATTTTTAGGACATGTTGGTTATTATAGGAGATTCATAGAAAATTTTATGAAAATAGCCACCACTTTATTTAAATTACTCACCAAGGATACTGACATTTTTTGGGATGATCATTGGAAACATGCTTTTGAAGTACTAAAAGAAAAGCTTACACAAGCACCAATTTTGAGGGGAGAAAATTGGTCTCTTCCCTTCCAAATTTCAACAGAAGCCTCCAACATAGATCTTGGATATGTGTTGGTAAAGTAAGAAAATCATTCATTCTACTCCATTTATTTCATTAGCAAGAACTTAACACCAACTGAATTAAACTATACAGTCACGGAAAATAAATTTTTAGCAGTCGTGCATGCAGTTAATAAGTTTAGACACTACATCACTCGGTATGAGGTATTCATTCATACCAACCACTGTACCATTAGATACCTAATGAATAAAACCATAACCAATGGTAGGGTGACTACATGGATTTTAGTGTTACAGGAGTTTAACATTACTATTCTAGATAGACCCGGAAATACAAACATGGTAGAATATTTCGTTTCTACAATTCATAATGAGGAACAAACAATTCATGTAGATGATGAATTTCCTAACGATTTTTTTTTTTTTGTTGTATCTACTAACTCCCCATGGTTTGCATATGTGGCTAATTATTTGGTTACATGGAAACTGCCACAACATCTTCACCTAGTGAATCCTTGTCCAAATAAGTGCTTCGTATTCTTGGGTAGGAGGGGACCTCTTCTAGATAGGACATGGCTTTATTATTAGAATATGTGTCCATGAAGATGAAGTGTTTGTTATATAAACATATTGTCATGAAGATCCATGCGGAGGGAACTTCTCTCACAAGAGAACAACATATAAAGTTCTTCGTTTAGGATACTATTGGCCAACCCTCTTCAAGGATGCCAAACAAAATGTTCAAAGGTGCGACAATTGTCAATGAATGGGGCGCCCAATATGATTTGATGAGATTCCTTTACATCCCTAGGTAATGATTGAGCCTTTTGAGAAACGAGATCTATATTTTGTAGGGCCGATCATTCCTGCATTAAAAAAGTAAAGGTATATCTTAGTTTGTATTTATTATGTTACCGAGTGGGTAGAAGCCAAAGATATTTTCTGTATTATTGAAGGAATAGTTGTTGATTTTCTATTTGAATATATTTTTACCCATTTTGGTGTGCTAAGAGAAATTGTAACAGATCAAGGAGCACAATTCACATCAAATTTGGTGTAGGCCATCACTAAGTAATATCAAATTAGACACTGGAAATCCTCCCCTTACCATTCACAGGCCAATGGATAAGTGGAGTCCACAAATAAGGTCCTTACAGAAATTTTGACCAAGAAATTACAATGACATCATGAGGAATGGGTAGATTGTCTTCCCGAGGCACTGTGGGCCTATAGGAATACATGGAGGAACACAACCATATTCACAACATATGAATTAGTGTATGGAAAACAAGTTTTCCTTTGGATAGAATTTCAAGTGAAGACCTACAGAACCACAACTCAACGAGGTATGGATCTTACAAAGGCACAAAAATAAAGGATAGTTAAGATAAATGAATTGGATAAGATGCGTCAAGACATCATCCAACATACCGCCCTTTTACAAAAATAGAGAAGTAAATGGCATGACAAGTTCATTCAGAAGAAGCAGTTCAAATCAGGTGATTGGGATATCCTTTTTTATGCAAACTTTAAAAATTTTAAAGAAAAGTTCAGCATGTGATGGTTAGGTCCATCTGAAGTTTTGAATGTCTTTGAAAATGGTTCCATGAATATTAATACCATTGATGGGAAATGGATTTATTTCTTGGTCAATGGGCATCAACGAAGATTTTAGAAGCAACTTGTTAGCTGAGAAGAGTTCATCCAATGTATTCAACAACAGTCTGAGATGGAGGTACTAAGTAAGGAGGACTCCCAACCTACTGTAACCTCACTTTGATTCATTTCTGATTCCTTCATGAAATAAAAAATACACACACACATATTATAAAAAGAAAAAAAAAGTAATAATGTCCTTTTGTGAAAACCATCTCTATGGCACATTTGGACAGGGAATTTGCTTGAAAACCAGGTAACTGTCTGGAAAATGTTCCCCAAACTTTTCTTAATAGAAGGGAGACTATTTACTATAAGATATATAAGTTTGGTTTGTCCCAAAAATATGAAGTTTTTATATGCCTAAACTCTTAACAATAGTTTCATCAAGAAATGATTTGAGCCGATGAAAAACCTTCTCATTACAGAGCTTGGGATAACCATCCTTGTTTTCTTGTTACCATAGTTAGCAACCATCTCCACTGTAGTTAAATTTTGTTATGTCAGAATCTTTGTGAGAGGTTAAAAGTTCACAATAAAGTCCTGCATGTAATATTTTTATAATCTTGTACTATGGTCATTCAAAATCATTTGTTATATGCTCGTGTTAGTTGATGGTGGATTCCCTAAGGAAATCCTTTTGATAAACCTTAACCCATTGACATAAAAACAATATTTGGGGTCAAGGTTAGATATTTCATAATGCTCTGGAATCTGCATGCATTAATGGTTGATCTCCTTGTTGTCAATCATGGGGATTCATCGATGCCTCTTGGTTGACGAATATTGCAAGTGACTCAACATCAAAACATCTATTTGTACCTATCAATATGCACTAAGGTACTTTATCACTCATTGTCATTAAAGGTGAGATGCTTCACATTGAGTTCTTGACAAATGGTAGCCAACCTATGGATTTGAAGGAGTTTGAAGAAGAATTTGATGGAAGTGTGGCTTGTATGGGTGACTTGGTGATTTCTGTATCAGAAGAAATGTTGGCTCGAGCTATAAGACTCCCGAGAATAGGGGAATTTTGTTTCAATAATAAACAGGTGGAGGTAGGGGTCTCAAATCGATTCTTGTGCACGACGGGGCATAATTTGGACTAGAAAAAGGGGGTGCCTAGGGTATGGATAGTGGAAAAGTGGAGAAATATCTTGTGCATGCTCCAAAAGATTATTACATGCAAGGGACGTTATGTCATCACTTTTCTCTACCATATCTACCTCTTGCTTCGTTTTGAAGCTAGTAGTGAGTTAAATTTTCCATTTTATCTTTGTCAAATTTTGGGTAGGATGGATAAGCATGTGAAGGAAAACCCTAAAAATGTACATAGAAGCATGTATCACCATAACTTAGTTAAATCTTGATTATTGAGGAATTAAACAAAAGGGGAGATAGTTGGGATGGATTCCTATCCAAAAATTTTGAGGAATTTATTATTGAAGCACCAATTACACCTATGGTTACATGTTTTGTTTGCATGGGGACACACAAATCCATAGGCACGGGGGAGATGGGTCTCTAAATCAACGCCATTTTCACTAATAGGGAACCCTATTTTGACCCATTAAAGCCACTCTTTTCACCATATTTTCCACTCTTTTGTCATAAAGGTCATTTAAAGGCTCACAAGGTAACATTAATGGTTTATTTGTGTTTTCCCATAGTTTTTAATGAATCATAATGATTAAAAGTGTGTTTTATTACTAATGGTGGTTTATTCAGCTCATGTCTTGTAATCAACATAGAGGTATGGTAACATTCTCATTGTTCGTTATACTTATAGACTTCTAGAAGGAAAACCACGACTTGGGTTCTCTCTATAGTAGCATCAACATGCTCCTAATCTCCTTACATTGATTCTATAGCAGGTAAAGAAGGGTGCTAGTTGCAGTCAAAGTCACGGTCACAAATCTTCTCCATATCAGTGCACCACCAACAAATCGCCTCGAGGATGAAATTAGGAGATATTCTCATGCATTTCATGTCATGATAATATCTCATGAACGGACTCAAGGTTAATTTTATACCTCTAGGTTTAATTATATCGCATGTTGTGATTTCCTCCATGTAATCGATATGGCCAATACGTGAAAAGGGGATCTGACCAGAAGTCATTCTACACATATTTGGAAAAAAATGTTTGTATGTAAACTCGTGTTTGAGAAACATAATGTAAGCATGGTATTATGAAATAGATATTTAACATTCAGGCTATGATATCAATAGCTATTATATTGACATTTATCTTTGAGTTTGATTAATAAAATGTTGGTGTTCTGAGAGTTAAATTCATGGTTCCAATTTCTCTAATCTTGTAGTTGTTTTAGCAACGGGACACTAATTGGGAAGGCCCCGCCAAGTTGGCCATCATTACCATGTATTATTATCTTAGATTTATAAGTGTGATTTGTGTATTTTATTTGTTTCATTTCATCGTTGTTTTCACTCAGTTTATGTAATTAATTTTGTGAATGTTTATGATCTAATCTTGTTCATTGTAAGAACTTGTTCATATAATTCATTTGAATGGGAATTGCACCATCATTACAACCTTGTAATCATTTTGATTTCATTATATGAACATACCAAAAGCATAGCTATGTTTCCATGAAATTTTTCTTTGGTTTATGAACTCGTTTTGTATACAACATTTGAATTTTATTGAGTAATAACCCAAGCATAACTTGAACAGTTTCATTGTAGTTTCAATTGATAGTCATATAATCTTCTCTTTCATAATTTCAAATAACTTTAGTAACTTTGAAATACATGGTTGTATCATTCAATATTCCATACTTAGAGTGTTTGAGTTTAATATAAAGTTTGTATCCAAGTGTGTGTGTGTGGATCGATCACTTCCTTTGTTATTCTTTTTCCTTCATTCCTTCAATTTAGTGATTAGATTTCTCTGATTACAGGTAGCATAAATCTCATCAGAGTTTAAACGATAAAATTGAGTTTGTTTCATTGCGATGAACACTGGATAGATTCCAGTGAGAGATTCATAACTTGATCCTGTAAAACTCTTTATTGTTGACTCAATGAGTCATTTCCTTACAATTGCCAAAGTGTGAATAGATTAATTTTCCTTAAATCTTTTATATACCCAATTTTCTTTTGCAATTACGAGAATAATTTCACTTGAAGGTGGGGATGATATTTTCCCTTAGAATTTCTTACACGAGCGCTCAGGAAATGATTGAGTGAAATATTTCAGCCTTATCCAGTGGGGAACTTTCTTTTTTTCTTCCCAATGAACAAGTTTCTTGTGACTGGCTAGGAGTGTAGTTCCATTCTCTTTCCATAGACTAGATATTCATTCTTGTCCTATTCCCTTCACATGCAATGTTGGCATCTATAAGCTTACACCCCTAGATTGATAATTACATGTTCAAAAATTAAGTTAATTGACAATATCATCACATGGATGGCATGGTCTTTGAATTTATGCATTGTCAATTTATAGGATACTAACCCCTCGAAAATTTTCTCTTCTTGCTATCAATTGATTATACTTATTTTTCAAATTGGGCTCGTTGGATAAATCTCATAGTTCTGAAATTTCAATAGTTTATCATGGATCAAAATACTACATTGTTTGGATAAGCTCAAATAAAATCCCTAAGGGAAGTCTTGATCCTCTTCCTTTGCATAGGTATCCTTCTTCTATCTAGGTGGATTTAAGATCCTAAAAGCACTAGTGACGAGAAAGGGCCAATCCCTCCTTCTTTGAACTTCATGGGGCACTCATTGTTCTGACCAAATGGTGTATGCTAGCTCACTCATTTCATACTGGGAGAATTATTTGTGAGATAAAAGGTGTGAGCCTGATCAGGATGAATTTCATAGTGGAATGGTATCCCATATTATGATTAACTGTATTAAAATTTAAAAATAACACATGGCTAAAGTCTCAAAACTTTTGTTATTCCACCCAACATCCTAGTAAACCTTTACTTTTCAGCCAAATAAATATTTTTCCATACTTGTAGAAGCCTATTGAACTGATGGAATTGAGTTTTTAGTCCCAAAATTTTATACCCATCCTTCCTTTTTCCTACCTAGACCAATTTCCAAGCCATTTTAGGAAATTTTGGGCTTGTTTTCACATATTACAAGGCACAAATGACTTGTTGTTCATAACTTCCATCCATATTAAATGGCATGGTTGTAGATTTCCTAATCCATTTTCACTCTTAATTCTAGTGTTTTAGCATAAACCAATCATAGGATAAGTGTTTTAGACCTTGGTTTACCTCGGGAGCTAGTTTAGATCATTTTTCCAAGGTCATAAGGGATTGAAAAATTCCTATTCAATTATATTAGTTCATTGGTCCAAAAATGATTGAACAATTTTTCTCACCCCTTGCTTGCAAATACCAACTCTAGGCCTTGTTGTCCCTCCAAGAACCTAAGGGAGGACAATACCTAAATTGGGTGGTCCTAAGAGGTCTTGCACAAAGATCCCTTGCATCTCCTTCTTCCACTTTCATCACCTTAGACATTAGGACCATCTAGAGCATGGGTAGCCTCTACCTTGTGCTAAGCTACCAAAGAGGCTATAACTGTCTTAACTGTAGGATAAGTAGGATCCATCTCAATGAACAATTTTTTCTTGTAACACTCTCATGTTGATAAATTATCCTCGACACTAGTTCATGTTGTCTAAAAAATTCAACATTAAATTTTTCTTCAACACATGATAGTGATTATAGAAACCAATTCAATGTGGCATATCTTGTCTTAAAGAATAATCAATGGCAGGTATTCCAAATGGAAAGTTATACTACAAGAATTTGATCTAAAGTTCATTTCTACTAAATCAAATAAATATTTATATTTTGCAGACATAATGTTAGAGTTATCCCAAGATGGTGAGGATCAGTTTGAAACTAAATCATCACCTGACAAACATTTGTCCCTCATTGCCTCTTCTGATCTATGGTATGAATACATACCGGTGTATCTCTAGAATTGATGGTGGCCTTCTTTCCTATATCATGATGAACATCAATGCATTTTCCATCATGAAAAGAGATACCTCATTATTGGTGACACTTTGTGTCATTGAGGGGCCCACCTTATGTTATGTTGATGTTAGATTCACGAGGAAGCAAAGAAGGTTCTTAGTGGTTGCTACAATGGATAATGTGGTGATCACTTTTCTGGGTTGGCAATGACTAAGAAGATATTTCACATAATATATTCTTGACCTTCTATTTTCAAACATTATGTTAAAGAAATCAATAAATGTCATCCTTGTTAGGTGTTCAAAAAATGCGTTTGCACATACAACTACTTTATTTCTTGTTTTCACAATTGCCCCCTTTAAAAAATAGGGAGTTTTTTTTATGACATGTCATCATGTTTGGACAAAAGTGCTGAAATATTGGTTGTCATTGATGTCAACCCTTGAAGAAGTCAGGAATCCCTGAAGGTATGGTTATGAAACCTATAGTTGATTGAGGAAAATGGACATGAAGGACAATGTAAATGTAGGTAACTCATTCATGGATGGAAAATACATATCATGCCATTTCAAATGATATGTAGCACACCACGTGGTTCATTATGGTTGAGGAGTTATGGCCTTGTGAAGTTGGAGGACCTAGAAGAATGATCTAGAAGCCCCTGGAAGGTCAACAAGAAGTTACAGGTCATTCATTAAGGGTAAAGTAGTTGCAACAAGAATTTAATTAAGGGTAAAGTGGTTGCAACAAGATAATGTGGGTGAGCCCTGAAATAAAAAAAAGGGGTAACACAATTACAAGCTAGCCCCTAAAGGAAGTCACTTGGAAAGTATAAATAAGACTTCAAGAGACTCTTATTAACACCTATTGAGCACATTGAATATTTATTTTGTAAATTTTTATGGACATGTACTATTGACAGATCTGAAGCAATG
>JASDQU010304211.1:0-13705 GCA_032191745.1 Picea mariana | reverse complement strand
CACAAGTTGGTGTTGAAACATGGTGTTTCTGCACCATATTCCCAATGCTCATTGCTTGATTGTTTCCATGCATGTCGCACAACTGTCATCTTGATCAGTGATAGAGCCCACCTAGCCTCTAGGATAGCAGAGGCTTCATGCCATGACGAGTGATTGTTTGGGTTAGTGATTGGAGTAGATCAATAGTTTTGTGTTTAATTTTTTGAGCTTGCCCACAGATTGGACAAATTACCTAGTCGTTTTTAAATCATTCTTACAAGCTGGTGCTGAAACACGATGTTTCATCACCATTTTCCCAATTCTCATTGCTTGTTTGTTTCCACTCACAAGTGTCATCCTAATTAGTGATAGAGCCCACCCATCCTCTAGGATAGAAGAGGCTTCAAGTCATGATGAGTGATTGTTTGGGTTAGTGATTGGAGTAGATCAATAATTCTATGTTTAAATTTTTGAGCTAATGGTGTTTTTAAATCATTCTCACAAGCTGGTGTTGAAACACGGTGTTTCAACACCGTGTTTCCCAATGTTCATTGCTTGTGTGTTTCTATGCAAAAGTGTCACTCTAATAAGTGATAGAGCCCACCCATCCTCGACCCTCCAAGATATCAGAGGCTTCAGGTCATGATGGGTGATTGTTTGGGTTAGTGATTGGAGTAGATCAGTAGTTCTGTATATTGTGTATGCTGAAGTGATTTATTTTTAGATAAGTATTTTTGGTTTTGTAACTTGTTGAGAAGAATTGAGTTCTTAAAATTGATATGTCTCTTGCATTCGTGTTGACTTTCCAAATAGATGACTAATTTTATATTATTTTTCTCATGCAGATTTCACTTTTGGTTTTTAGATCGATTTGAAATTCTAATTGTGAAAATTTTATTGAGATATCAAACAACAATCGTGGAAAGAAAACATCAAAACAAAGGAATGTATTTTCTTACTTTCAAAATCCTCAACCCAAGAACCCAGATTATCTTCATGATTCAAGCTCTTTTGAGCAACCCATCGGTGAAAGTCAAAGAGATGTCAACTTTTATGAGAATGCATCTAATATCCATATAATAGATAATGAAATAGGTTCCTCTAGTGATCAAATTGAGATGCTTTCACCAGAAATTGACAATAACAATGTTGAAGGTTTTTTCTTGGAAGGAAACACAAACCATTCACAATCATAGAAAAGGAAAAAAGGCCAATGGGACATATGGAGACAATTCCAATCGAAATGGGTCTCAAAATTTCCATTTATTGGACCAATACCTCCAACAAATGAGAAAGAGGCTTCACGAGAAGTTAGATGCATTATATGTAGTTGGAAACTTGGAAAGACAATAAAATTGCAGAGGAAGTTAGATACAATAGAGAAGCATGCATGAAAGGTGTATGATAAGGAAATTGTAAATGACAAGGAGAAATCTATTATCAAATGGAAATCTTCTGAGGAATGTCGACATGTCAAATATGAAGATGAAAATAATAAATACTTAATCGGTAAGTGAAAACTCGAGGCAAGTGGAGGAACCATCACATATCTATTTGGAAAGACGGTGGAAAGAAATTTGTTATCCAAGATGATTCAATTAAGCATTGTATTTCACATCTTATCTAGAGGTTGTCCTATGACATATTTTCCAGATTACAAGAACTTTATATCTTTTATTGAAGTGTCAAATTTTCCATCTTCTCATTGGTCAGTAACGAGTGGTTGGGAATGGGAAAAATATCTAGCTCAAGTAGAAAAGGATGATTTGAAAGAGAATATTGCAAATGCTAGGTTCTTTTCATTGTCTTTGGATGAAGTTACAGCTATTGATAATACTTCATGGATCTACATGAGCATTTATATGGTTAGTGATCATGTTAGGCAGTCATATTTACTTGGGATTCATAAAATGAGGGGGAATTCTACAACTCAAAATGTTTATGAACTTGTCATCAAGACTTTGAAGGAAATTGGCGGTATGGATCATTTAGTGATTGCGAAAAAGTTGGTATGTGTCGGAGCAGATGGAGCAACAGTCATGCAAAGGAAAAGGAATGGCCTTTGTGTCAAACTACAACTAGCAGCTTCACCATTTATGATTAGTATTCATTGTATGGCTCATAGAATGAATCTTGGATTTAAAATAGTAAGCAAGTTTCTACTGGTTTCAAATGTTGAAGATCTTGTACGTGAAACTCATGCATACTTTTGTCGTAGTCCCAAGCAATTTAAAGAGTTTCAACAATTTGTTGAGGGTGTTACAGATGGATAAAAAGCTACTAAAAGATGTTGATACAAGATGGATCTCATTGAATGGACCATCTCAAAGACTATTTAGTGAGTACCAATCCTTAGTAGGGGTGATGTATGAACATTGCTTCAGTGTAGACAAATCTCAAGATCTTCTCTTTTGATTAACTGATATAGAGACATTATTAGCATTGGCTGGAATTCTTCCTATGCTTTATGAAATGAATGTCCTTGTGAAAATGTCTTAGAGTCGCACAATGTATATTGCAGAATACATACATACAAGAAAATTAGCATGTCTTCCCTTCGATAATTTGTATACGATGCCAGAGTATTTCACAGGTCCAACATTTAAAGGTTGGACTATTATCATCAATATAGAAAACATAGAAAAATATTTGAAGTTTGATGGAAAAGCAATACTATGTATGGCAGTGCGCGGGTATATGGTTCCATTTCATTATGTTAGTAATATGGGACGAATCACTAAAGAGTGTTATGTGTCAAGAGACCAATTCAACAATGTTGTGATTTCAGTGACGCGCAACTTGATAGAAATTGCAAAATCACTAGCATCAAAGATAAGGGAACAATTTCCTCGAGATGAATTATTGGAGGCCATGTCTGTGGTATACCCTCAATATTGGAACCCTGGACACAATAGAGAGGCTAAAAGAGTTGAATTTTTAGCAAAATTAAAAATTTTAGTGCACCAATTTGGCAAGAATCACAATGCATAAGGAGAAGATATTGAATGTCTATTAGATTCATCAAAGTTGTATCAAAAAGCCAATCTCTTTGGTCAAACAATTTTAGCTCAATATTTTGGTTTGGAGAAACCTCTAGAACATGGTGCAATAACAAGATTATGGACTAAATTAGGTGAAAGCCAATACCTAGAAGAAAACAAGTCAGAATATTTCAAATTAGTAGATTTATGTCAAACCATGATTTTGGGATCGGTGGAGGATGCGAGAATGTTTAGTGCACTATCATTCTTGAAGTCAAAGTTGAGGAAAAATCTTGATAAACATATGGATACATGTTTAACATTATATGTAACAAAGTATGACATAAACAATTTTCCATTCGATAGAGCACTAGCTCTTTGGCGATCAGATATTGATAGAAGGGAGAGAATACAACACAACAAATTCCTCTAATAAACTTGATATGGAAGATAATCTTTTGGAGGATCATAATAATAGTTCATCTACAGAGTTTCCTGTTCATAATATAGAAAATGAGGGTCGACATGTTGATGTGAACTGGGATACTAATATACCCCAAGATGCTATATAAACCAATATACATGAGGGGACTCTTATTTTGACTTACATGTTCCATTGATGATTGGAGTTGTAGAAATAATGAATGGAATGGTACATGTGATGTGATTCTTGTTAGTTTATTGATTTAATTGTTCCTCTATTTTTGGAGTACATTGGAAAAAGGTAATTCTTTATGGGAGCAAGATTACCATCTGTAAAATTGAGATTGCATTTAAGGTAAAAATAGGTTCCATATTTTGTATTAAATAGTGTAACATTGAAGCTACATTTATTTGATCCAAGCTATTTTAAGTTTGATGGTTTGATAGTTAACTAAGACATTCTCTTTTTCCTATCTGTGATAGGAAATGAAGCTGGCATTTGATGAAGTTGAGACCTATCCCTTCACATAGATAGTGTCATAGTATTAAAGGCTAAATAACTAATTAACAAGACTTTCACTAAGAAAGAATGGGCTCATTCAAGACTCAAGTGCATGAAACTTCTTGGATTTGTAACTTTGATATCTTGAAAAATTTTAATGGTTTGTTTGTTGTTTGCATTTGGACCATTTTTTCAACTTTGGAAGTTTGGTTTTATTTTGATTAAAGATCGTGTTAGTCCCTTGAATGTTTCTAGTTCTCATTTGATTGGCTTATTTATAATATATTATGTTTATTTATATTTTCTTTGAGAAGACATGTTGGTATTCATAAAAGGAATGAGCCATGAGTTGCTAAGCGAAGAGAAAAATGGTCTATGTAATGGCCTACTAGATTCCTATGCAATCATAGTAGGACATATATTTACAATGAGACCAACATTCCTCTAATGCATTTATAATTTTAATGTCATGAATAAAAAAACTTTTAATATAACAAATTGTTACAACAACAATTGCAATCTATTTAGCAACATCAATCCAAAAATAATTATTGCTTCAACAACATTAATCATACAAACTGCAGACAAAGGTTACATTTTTTATTTATCATGTGACATGCACAGGAAGAGAAAACTAACAATCAATTCAGGCAAGCTCTATGTGGAGGTGGGCCCTTTCCTCCAAACAAGGATGTCTGTAAAAAAACTAAAAAGAATTAATCACTAATAGAAATTTAACTAAACATTGCCACTTCTTATTAAGAGACTAAATTGCCAAATACAATGTTAATTCTCCAGTGCTCAATGGAAAAACAAGGACTAGCTCCCTAGCGTAAACACTTTGTACATCTTTTAAACCATGCCATGTTCTTAGAATAGAATGAAACTACCAATAGTTCAAACAGTCTTGAGAATCTTTCAATTCTCAAGTTATTCATAACTTCTTAAAATAGAGACTGTTAAGATTACAATAAAAAAAATTAGAAACTTAGAAATCAACGCTCCAGTTTTTATCTGATGATGTGGCAAGATGCATGATTCCCTAGATAATTTGTGCTAATTCCAGTCTCCAGAAGATCTCCCTATGTCAATTGGATATGTTAGATCCAAGAGGAGAGTCAATCGATGGTGCCATAATCTGCTTCGTGCATGTTTCAACCAAATGTTTCAGCTAGGTGTTCCAGCCAGGTGTTTTAGCATGATGTTTCAGCACCATCAATGACTGATCTAGCTGGAAGCATATTTGCATTCATTCTTATTAATTCATCAATAATTACCGAAATTAGGAAACATCATCCTATTTTACAAGTACTCTATGAATTAACATGACAAAATCATCAATGAATAATGAATTATGAATTGTACCTGCTCTAGGGACCGGGATTGATGTTCTCATAGGAAATGTAAACAATAGGGTCCAGGGATGAATTAATACAAGAGAATGATAAATGATAAGGAAAAAGAGGCAATTTTAGCACCCAACATCTCCCCCCAACTGCACCATTGCATGTCCCCATGCAACTTCAAAGTTCACTCACTTTGAATCAGAGTCCGAGTCAGGGCATGAAATTTTCCAATGCAAATTAGAAATATTGTAGGATGATGCAGCATTATCTTCTAAATTCTTGTAACCCCTAGAATAAATCACTTTTGCCCAACATTCCCTTTCATTATTCTTAGTCAAGTTGTACTTATGTTTATACTTCTTTGTTGGCAGCTAAATAAGAGGGAAGTAAAATTTAAGCCCCAACCACTCTGGATCATAAGTTTGAATGCACTCAATATAGCTAGGAACCCGAGACAAAGCATAGGTAAAATTGTCATGACTGTAGGGATCCTTGGTCCTCAAGGCCAGAGAGGATGCTTCTCATCTAAATCTGCTACCTTCCAGTGCAAACAATTTTTTATCATTAATTTTTTTAACACAAGAATCTATGACAAACCTTTGAAGGTATGTCACTTTTCTAGTCATGTAAGATGAAGAGAGTAGATGTTGATGTATATTAAAAACAATAACATGAGTACATGGTTCACCCCTAATCCATAATGTTGCTTCTCCTTCATTCTTCTGGATTGTGTGGAAGACATTCCACCATTTTGCTTGATTGTTCACAAAAGAAGTGAAGGCTCTCAACTACACATATCCTACATAGGGAACATGATTAAATTTTATATCCAACAGGAAGGTATGTTCATGCAAATAAATCTCACAAGAAATGTTGATATGAGAAATCAATCAGGGAGAAATTTTATAAAAACTTAGAGGCACTAATAATTTTATGAGGCCTTCCTTCCTTAATAGATTTAAGCTTAAAAAGAGTTAATTGTTCACGAAGGAATACCGAGTATGACGGAGAAGGGCTTCTATAACTCAACAACTCTTCTGCTAACAAATACATTTGATTTTTATCCTATTGCAGAATTTGGCACTTAGCTTGCAGCTTCTTCAACTCTCCCAAATCCTTTGTCATTTCTTCCCATTTAAATTTCTGAGACATCAAAAATTTAGCGTATTTCTCCATAAGGTCCTGTATTTCCTTTCTGTGGGCTAGCACAAGAATCACTCCTTCTCCAAACATGGAAACATGTTGCTTCCATTTATCAATCTCTGCGAGAAAAAAAATAGTATTATCTTCTGTGTCATGATGGTCAACTTCTTGTTCATCCTCATCATTGATTTCTAGAGGAATTTGAGCTTGTGTCACTGGTTCTTGTGTAACAATGACTTTATCTGGATGTGTTAATTCCTCTTCCTCGACCACTGGTTCTTGTGTGACAATTGCTTCTTTCGTGGCCTCGTCAGATTGTTGATTTAAATTATGTACCATTGGTTCTTGTGTAGCAGTGGTACTCTCAAGATGGGATGGTTCAACAGGCTTAGCCATCACTGGTTCTTATGTTACAGTGACAGCTTCATGTATATCCTTATTAGACTACATATTTAATTCAAGTACCATTGGTTCTTGTGTTACAATGGCATTCTCAGGTGTTTCAGTAGTCTTCTTTTCTTCTTCCTTATCTATTGGTTCTTGTGTGGTAGTGGATTTCTTTCTCTATGTTACCTCATCCAACTCTTCCTGTCTTCTGATTAGTCCCAAAGATGAGGGCTCAAGAAGGGTCACCTCATACCCAACCAATCTATAAATATACCCACACTTAGGAGACAAATATTCCTTGAATGTTTCATGTGTTTCAGCCTTCTCTAATTGATCCAAGTGGATATTGGTGCCCACCCGCCTATTCCACTTGGACCCCCACCATTGTTTCTTTCAATTTTTCAATTTCCTTAATTGTATCAAAATTTACTATTTTTGGCAGTTTTTCGGGTCCTAAACTTCCGGAGTCGTTTTGAGGCCCTAAATGACGTTTTTGGGCATCAAACCTCCAACGAAAATGAGTTTGTTTAGACTTGATATTTGGTGTCATTAGTTGTAGTCCTCGGATAGATATTTTTAACAATGTATCATGTGCATCAAACGGAGATAGTATGCCAAAGTTACGACCCTGGGAAATTGATGTACCGATTTACCTCGACGGGGCCCATATTCTGGTGTTTCATCTCCTAGGGTTAGGTTTTTGGATGTTTAGGGTTTTCCATTGTTTCTCAATAATATATAGACCTTAGAGCCTCATTGTAACATAGATTTCAGAGGCCTGTAGTCACCACATCTCTTCTCAGAGATAAGCTACCAGCGCCCTAGCTAGTTTATTTCCATTCTGTATGTAAACAAATTTCAGTTCTTTGATATTAATGAAATGAAGTGTTATTTCCGTTGCATCTTTGTATTTGTGGTTATTTGTGTTTTTTTTTGCGTTCCTGCATAAATTCAGATCACCGATGGCACAGTCTGTCCTCCTAAAAGATGGGTTGCTTGCACTAATAAATCCAAATCATGAGGCGGAGGCCTTTGGGCTCCCTTTTCTACTTTTAGCATTTTCAATTCCCACATAATCCTTTGAACTTCTCTTTTCAATTGATCATTCTAAAAAAAAGGGAATGAATCTAACTTTTACCTCTTTCAACAACAAGTTCTTTTTTTTCAACAGCTCTTTGATTTGGGCTTAGGTTGTCAATTGGTTCTTGTGTTACAACGACAACTTCCTATTTTTGTTCAACACCCAGTGGTTCTTGTGTAATAGTGGGTGAAAGAGGACGCAACACAGGAATCTTGATTTCTGTCATTTTTAGTTTAGTTGCTTCTGTTGCGACAACAACCCTGATTCTTCTCCTTGTACTTGGGAAAGTTGATGGAAACACTCGCAATGACCTCTTCCTCCTTAATAGCTTTGGCATTGTTTGGGGAGGTTTCTCTGAGACAATATCAACTTCATAATTAGGGGAAACATGGGAAGAATCATCATGCAAATTAGATGATTCTTCCTGCAACTCAATTACATTATCGCTTGGAATCACCGTTTCAACCTCCCAAATCTATTATGGTGTATTTTCTACACTTTCAGGTGATGGTGACCTCTCCACAATTAATTCCTTCACTGTATCTCCAGAAGGAACTTTGTATTCAATAATTCCCTCATTTTTGTCATGGGTTCTTCCACACTTGGTTCTTTTTCTTTGTCTCCTCCTTCGTGTTGTGTTGGTTGATTATCCTCTATCAACTGCTCATTTTCCTATGCTATAATGGTAAGTGATTTTTCAAGGTTTTGGTGAAGAGATTCCTCCATCTGCATTCCAATATCTTCCATATGTACATCTTTTGAAATCACAACTCCAGGGTTATCCCTCATTTCTACATCACCATTTCCTTGTCCTAGTTCTCCAACAATATTATATTGTCCCAACTCTTCATTAATTCCTTCTCTTTCCTCTCTTTCCATGTCTGAAATGCTCTTGTCACTACTTCCTACCTCCTCTTCTGATTCATTGCCATCATTTTCATCAACTTCTATTGCTCCCCTGGCAATGAATTGAGCCCATGTCTGGTTTTGTAGTTCCAAGTCTCTCAACACAGTTAATTTTACCAGACAGTGGTGTGTGACAGAACCTCGGGGAAAACAAGATTGGCTTACATAATGTGTCATATTATGCAAAGATTCTAGCAGATAATAAGGCATATTTATCAATGAGCCATGACGAAGGTGTGACAGCAGAACAAAATCATATGTGTAAACAATCTTGTACCTACCTTCACATGTAATATATTTCTTCAATAAAACAACAACCTGGTCCCAAGTTTGAGGTAAAGACTCTATTGTTGTGTCACGTCCTCTAGGAAGCACTTGCTCTCCTTCCCCCAAGAAATTGGTCTTTGCATTAGGAATGGTTGTCCTTCGTCCAAACCGTTTTCTGCCAGTGTTGGGAAGCCCAGTAACATAGGATATAACCACCTATGTTACACTAATCTCCAAACCTATAACATGTGAATGGGTTCCTGTTAAATTTTGGGCGAATTCTAGGGCAATATCACTGCCAAACTCATCCAACCGCTCGAAATATGCTACCCACCCTGCGTCTTCAAATATTTTGTAGAATTTTGGGCATCGACGCAGGGCATCGAGGGTTACTGGTTCATGACAGATTGCAAATCCTCCCATGTTAAGCGTTCTTCTGTGTAATTATTTGTTACAGTATTGCAAAGGATTTTGAGGTTCAAAATTCCCAACACATACCCAAGAGCTTCAACATGCATGAGCACGTAGGAACAATGGAAGGATATTTGTTGGTATTTTTGGAAAGGTGGTGGTAATTCGAATTTCATGGGAAAAATCAACCTAACAATCATGTTGATTGAATGTTTATGGTGGCGGTTGGTTAATTTATTCAGGGATGATGGGATACCCCCCAACTTGAACTAACGATATCGGTCGTCTGTTGGGGATGTGGAAGGGTGTGGAACAGTCATTATTTCACAGTATCATGTCAAACACATGTCATAGTGACCAGTCATACCTATAGGTTGTAAACCACGAACACATACATGCGAGCATTGACCGACGATAAGCAAAATTTGAGGTGGCGATTACATTCAACTTATCAGTACCTTCCATTAATAGATACTTATTACTGACGACCACAGATGAAAATGGTGGAGTAACTTTGCCAGTTGGATATGATGGAATCGGTGGGGCCATGGCCCATAGTCTTCTTTGTGTGTGTTTTAGCATGGTGTTTCAGCACCAACATATCTGCATTCATTCTTATTAATTATGCATAGTCTTCTTCATGCATGCATCATGTTTTAGCCAGGTGTTTCAACACGGTTTTTCAGCACCAACATATCTGCATATATGTACATCTTCATGGTTTATAGGTATGACTCTGTAATTACCCAAATTAGGACTAAGGAAACATCATCTTAGTTTACAAGTTAACTATGAATGAAGTTTTAACATAACACAATGTTGAATGAATAATGAATTGTACCTGCTCTAGGATTGATGTTCTCACAGGAAATGTAAATAATAGGGATGAATTAATACAAGAGAATGAGATGAAAATGGCATGGAAATGATAAGGAAAAAGGGGAAATTTTAGCACCCAACAATGTCTCATTGAGTCACTTGAGTATATTAACATAGTCTTCTTCATGCGTGTTTCAACACGATGTTTTAGCATGGTGTTTCAGCACCATCATATCTGCATTCATTGAACATTCTTATTAATTCTACATAGTATTCTTCATGAGTGCAGCATGTTTCAGCCAGGTGTTTCAGCATGGTGTTTCAACACCAACATATCTACATTCATTATTATTAATTCTAGAATCTACATAGTCTTCTTCGTGTGTGAAGCATGTTTCATCCTGAGCCAAGTGTTTCAGCATGGTGTTTCAGTACCATATTTTATTGGAATACTCCCAAGATCAAACATTGATTCGAATTTTTTTAAATTAATAGACTTTTAAAAGATTCGCCAAGACTTTTAAAAGGTTTTATAATTATCATGTGAAAATTCGCCACAATTTCACAAGATTTTATAATTCCGTGAAAGATTCGCCCAAATTTTACAAGATTATATAATTTGGTGAAAGATTCGCCAAAAAATTATATATGCATATTATGTTATTGATAAAATAGCCTTCACACTCTCCCATGTGTCATGGGGATTCACCCATTTATTATACATATAAATTTAGAGGGGGTTATTAAAATTTTCCCCGGTTGTAGTTTTGACAACCTAGCCTAGTGGGGAAATCAAGTGAGACCCACAATATACACAAAGGAAACCAACCTGTGGACTTGACCATGTCCCTCCTACTTGTAATTCACAAAATTCAACCACTTAAGCTAAGCCATCGGGCTAAGTCTCATTTTGATTTATAATATTTATAAATATAATTAATTACATTTATTTATTAAGTTTGAAGTTGTTCTTTAATCAAATCATTTGAAAATGAATTCAAAAAATTATAGATTTTAGAAATCAAGTTTAAACTATTTCTATAATCAAATAAATCATAGAAGAAAATTCTAGTATCTATGCTTTTTATGAATAAATAAATTATAGAAATTGGTATCATTCCAAATGATATGAACATAGATTCCAATAAGTTCCATCTTTTAGTCCAACAAAATTTTCAAAATCCTTTGTAAAATTTGTAAAATTCTTGGACATCATTCATTCAAGAAGGATATTCAACATCCTTTGTAAATTGGATTGTATTCTCTATGTGCATGCTTGTTGTACAACATCCATGAAGGATATCCATATTCTTGTAAAGTAGATAGAAACTTGTGCCAAGTAGATTTGGCTTATAACAAGAATTGAAAATGTAAAACAATTGTTAGCAATGTTAGAATGGTAAAATTAGAAAGGTGGTAGAAAATATGTTAGGAATAAGTGTCCAAGCACACTCTATTCAAGTGAAAGATTGATTGGTGAGCAATTACAAACTTTTTTAAAATGGCCTTGGTCATGCCTTCTTGATTGTAGCAGTGCTCACATATTACAGACATTAATCATTGATTCAAGAGGCATCAAGAGTCGCAGTTGTCTATATGAATGCAATAGATATAGTTGTCTATAGCTACACACTATTATACTAACCATCAAGTCGCCTTATACATTGCTTTAACGTTACCTTATATAGTGATAATATAACATTGTTCTGCTTGGAAAACACAAGGTATTGACAAATATAGTTGATAATTTCCAAATATCTGAAGTCAGGTCTGGAATGTAAATCAAGCATGAAATGGGCACTCCATTCATTCATCCATCACCCACAATATTGAAATCCTTTGAATATTGCATTTCATTGTTTGCTTCTATTTTCCCTTTATATGCTTAAGAGCTAAAGAATATTTGCTTTAACCACACCAACTTACATGCTTAAGAGCTAATGAATACTCATTGTAACCAAAACAACTACAACTATAACAAAAGGTTAACTTATACTCTAAATTCCCACTAATTGAAACAAATAAAGAAGACTCAATAATACACTATAATCAATTATTGATTGATTTGTAAACTACCATGGATATTCCACAAGAATAATTTTCCAAAATAGATCTTACAATATTCTGAAGTCTTTATTATGTAGTTTATTGCCTTAAATATCATATTTAATATTACTAGTGTAACACTCAATATTATGGAAGCAACTAAAACCAAAATGACATAAACAAGCAAATGAACACACCATCCACAAAAATGAACACAAGATGTGACCTCGGAAACCCAATACGAGAGAAAATCTAGCTAGAAGATGAGACCTATGTTCTAGTATTTTTTCTCACTTATTAAATGTGAGTACAAGAAAGGGGCACTCACTATGGAGTTTCCATGGACACCGTAGCCCAAATGGATACTATGGAATCTTATACTTCCTTTATTATGCTTCAATATCCCACTCCTATATGCTTTTCTCGACTATGGAACAATAACAATACCAAAAGAATGGAACCCCTTCCTTTTGTTGGGTATGTGTTATATTCTTTGCATGGGTGTGTGTGGGCGCGTTAGATTCGACAACTGCGTCTAACGATCCCTCTAGTAGTTCTCTTTGTGTTGTGTGCACCAAGTTCTTCCTAGGGGGGTCCCAGGGGGGGGCAAGTATGGCACCCCTTGGTTACGCGCAGTGCCCCCAAAAAAATTTTGGGCAGTTTTTGCTATTTTTAGCGGATTTTTCTATTTTTAGCGGTTTTCTAAATTGATCCCAGATTAAGGGATTAGGGTTTTGGTATCTACGAAATACCTAAAAACATTGTATTTATTGTATGATGAATGGTGAAATTCGATCTAATAAATATAAGAAAGGTTTTCCCCGGTTGAGGGTTTCCGGTATAAATCTCTGTGTACTATGTGAATGAACCATTGATTAATTTTTGTTTTACTTAAGAATCTATATGCATTTCTTTACTTCACAGGTTTAAAACTTACATGTGGTATCAGAGCTCATTTTTGGCTTCATAGGGATGCCTTTGTTGCTGAGGGTTTGGCTCGGTCTTGATAGATGAAGTTTATCTTAGGTCTATGATAAACCTGGGTTTAGTGGGAGCTTTTGCAGTGAAGATTCAAGTGTAGAAAGAGGAATGACAAGCTCTTCTAGAATTGAGATAGAGAAGTTCAATGGTAAAAACTTTGAGCTATGGAAGCTCAAGATGGAGGAACTTCTTGTAGACAAAAAACAATGGATCGTTGTGGATCATGGTACATAGCCTACTGGTACGCAGCCTACTGGCACATAGTTGAGTGGTACACAACCTACAAGTACACAAACTACTAGTACACCACCTACTGGTCTGTCGAAGGAAGATTGGGAGAAGTTGGACAGAAGAGTAAGGAGTATTATTCGACTTTGCCTGGAAGATTCAGTGTTGTTGAATGTCTCGAGAGAATCTACAGCCAAGGAACTAT
>JASDQU010304209.1:0-13705 GCA_032191745.1 Picea mariana | reverse complement strand
TGTTCATTTACATGAATAAAACCGTGTAAACTTGGTTGACTAACTAGATGCATTCCACCACTAGAATTAGAATGAAACATTATAGTTTCACTTATACCAACACTCATACTTCTTGATGTAGGAGCATCGCCTTCAAAGTCAAAGACGCAAGCGTGGAGGAAAATATATGACATCTCAGCACGACAGAAGTTCAAATCAATATTTAACTCAAAAGTAAATCGAGTTGTTGAGATATTTTGGAGACAAAGTTTTTAAATATTTATTGTTTGTAAAAGTCTTATACGACTATAAAGAGTTGCAGATAGGGAGTGGGAGCCCTTATCGGGTAATAAATTATAGTTATTGTAATAGGACAAAGTAGGCAACCACTAAGACCTGATAGGATAGGTTGCAGACAGGATGACGAGAGCTCGTGGAGCCAGTCCTTAGATAGTTTGTTTTTGTATTGTAATAGATATAGAGATAGGAAGATAGAGATCAGTAGAGCAGAATAGAGTAGAAGAAATATGCAGTGGAGAACTACAATACTGTGTAATTTGTTTCATGAATGAATAGAACAAGAAAAAATTGTCCCAAATCTTCGGACTATGTTCATTTTGATGCATGATTGAATGAATGATATATTATGTGTGTGTGTTCTTTAGAATATTTCGTTCATGCATGATTGTTTAAGAGTTGATTGTATGAGTTCGTGAAGAAACTGGATAAGTTTAAATTATTTCTCTTCTGAAACTCGTATGGAAGGTGTGCATCTTGTATGCAAGGAGTGTGTCGACAAAGTCTCGGATTGACTCAGAGGAGTTCAGAGAGAAAAAATGAAACTTAGCTAGGTGCAAGGAGTGCACAGCGTCAAGGGGCGACCAAGCATCGAAGAACCAGGACAGAGGAACGCAAGGAGAGAAGGAATAATTTCTTTTCAAGAAACCCTTCAAATTGAGTTATCGAAATCCAAAGAATGCAAGGATTGCATGGGAAGTTGAAAATCTTAAAGGATATCAAGATTAGAAGAGATGGCACTTTTTAGAAGCGTAGACAAGGTCCAGGAGACGGACTCGTAGGAAGAGAAAAGGTCAAAACCTTTGAACACTTACAAAATCTTCTAAGTCATAAGAAATAAGAAGCTCAGGAGGAGGAGTGACAACAACTGTTGGATCACAGTGCAGAGGACCAACAACCATCTGATCAAAGAAAGGTGCATGAGCCTTAGTGCTTTTCACATGTAGGAGAGTGAACTTTCCAAATTTCTGAAGTCCCGAAGTAATTTGGGACCATCCATCGTTAATGAGGAAGGTGGCACAAGATCCATAACTCCATAAGTTAGTGGACCGGGAGGAGGTGAGATAGCTGAAGTAGATCCTGACCGTTGATCACCAGGAGAATTGTGGCAATAGATCAATAGCTCCAGGGAAACCAATTCAAGAGTTCAGTTGAGAGTTGAAACTCCCGAAGCCCGGAGAGCCGAAGAATATCTGGACCGTTAGATTTAGAGGGACATGTGGTGATGAATAATGAAGTACAGAGACATCACTTTGAGAGTTTCATATTGAGAATTGAAACTCTCAAAGTCCAGAGAGTTGAAGACCCGAAGTGAATCTCAACTGTCAAATCTAGAGGATAGGTGGCGTGAATCTGTGGATTTTCGATAAAGACCTGAAGTAAATGTCGACCATCGGATCTTTTGAAGTAGATATGAACCATCATACCTAGAGAAAAGGTGGAAAGAATATGTGGAATTCAGGTAAAGACCCAAAGTAAACGTCGATCATTGGATCATCTGAAGTAAATCCCCACCGTCCGATTCAAGAGGACATGTAGCAGAATCCCATGTATTTTGATGGAAGTAAAGTTTGACATTTGAAAAAATTGAAGTCCAAAGACCCGCAAGGATCACTACTGTTGATCAGAAGGGGACGTGTGGAAGAAGACCTGTCATTGCAGAAGAAAGGAAAGTTTGATATTTGAGAATTTCGAAGTCTATAATTATGAAACGATCACAGCCGTCGATCTGAGAGGGGTAGATCTGAACTGTTGGTTTCCAAGAAGCAGATCTCAGTTTTCCATTTAGAAACACTGTCAAGATCGTGAGATCAATGGTCACCTCTCATTATGGGGATAAAAGGTGCTCAAGCTTTAAATAGTTGAGGGCGGGCCACAATCGATACCACGGTTTTGGCAAAAGGACATGTGGGGGCTCGAGGTGAATTACAGGGAAAAAAGTAGTTTGGTTCCAAGACACTCTCGATCATGCCCACAATCATGTGGTCATGTGAGGCCATCTCCCCAGGTCACATCAAGGAGGGGATTATTGGAAAAGGGCCTAGAGCCAACTCTAAGATTTCACAAGCGTGAAGGAGAAGGTTGCGGATATCATAAGACTTGTATTAGAAGTCGAAAGGGCCTGTGTTTGATTAAGAGGTAAGACTATCAAGGTCTCAAATATTTGTTTGACTCAGAGAATCATAGATCCTTGACCGAGAGGTCATGTAGCCCTATGGGGGAGTAGGGGGGCTACATCAGGTGGTATCAGAGATGATATTGAGATTGTTTACAGATAGCAGACAGGAGAAAGGAGATGAATTGGTATCATTTGTGGTATAAAAAAGAATTTTATTTCTGTTTGTAGGTGATGCAGTGGAATCATGCTACTCAGAAGGCGTAGATCAAATGTAGAAATAGAAGAAGAAATGAGGCGACTCAGAATGAGGCTGGACGCCATGGAAACAATGTAGAGGAGAGCACCATACATTGGAGATATCAGTGAAGCTAAAAATGAAGAGATAGAGGTCAAAGAAGATGTAGCAAAGGATGCTGAACAAGACTACTTATTGAAATTTGTTTCAAGAATAGGAGCCAGAGCGAAAATAGAGGTACCAATGTATGAAGGCAATTTAGAAGTTGAAGAATTGTTGGATTGGGTACATGATATGGACAAGTACTTCGATTATGAAGATATCGAAGAATACAAGATGGTGAAGCATGCAGTGACAAGACTGAAAGGTCATGCAACACTATGGTGGGATGAACTGCAAGCCGAATGCAAGAGAAATGGTAAGTAGGAAATTAAAAGTTGGGATAGGATGGTGGCCAAGCTAAAATCCAACTTTATCCCAAAGGACTATCAGATCAATTTGTTTAGAAGATTGCAGAACCTGAGACATAAAATCTTATCAGTGAAGGAATACACTGAGGAATTTTACAGACTGAACATCAAGGCTGGACATAAAGAGAATGAAGATGAAAAAACAACCAGGTATATCAATGGAAAGAGATATGAAATCCAAGAGGAAATCAACATGATGTATGTTAGTAAAGTTGAGGATGATTATCAAGAAGACTTGAAAGCTGAAGAGAAATTGGACAGAAATAAAAGCCAACGAAACAAAGGATCAAATTTAAGAAGAGGTAAGGGAACCAACAGAGAGAAGTTCCATAAATAGAAACATGAAGTTGGAAAACATCATAATCACCCTGAGAAAGGTGGAAGTTATAAGGAAGGAAAACATGGAGGAAGAATCTCTTTTTCCATAGGAAGAGGAAGAGCTAGAGGAGGTGAAGTTAGATGTTATGCCTGTGGAAAACTAGGGCACAAGTCTTGGGAATGCCCCGAGAGAAAGAAATAAGGAGGAGGAGAAGCACACATTTCTGAAGCATAGAAGGATGTGGAAGCAGAAGCAACATAAGGAGGAAGGAACCTCATGATGAGTAAAGTTCTTCTTAAACTAGAGAAGGAGGTAGAGGAACTAGTTCAGCGAACAAGTCTGTTCAGAACTGCTTGCAAAATGAAAGATATATTTTGCAAGGTAATCATAGACAGTGGGAGCACTGGCAATATAGTATCCACAGAGATGGTGGAGAAACTGGAATTGAAGACAACTACACATCCAAACCCATACAAACCCATACAAGGTATCATGGTTTCATAAAGGACATGAAGTAATGGTAAGTCAACAATGCCAAGTTGAATTTAAAATAGGAGGTTATTTGATGAAATATTATGTGATGTAAGTCCTATGGATGTCTGTCATTTTTATTGGGGAGACCATGGTAGTTTGACAAAAAAGTTATTCATGATGGAAGAAAGAATACCTATACTTTAGAAAAGAATGGTAGGACACATATGTTGTTACCAATTGAAGACAAAGAGAAAAAGAGGGAAGCCAGTTCAAGTATACTTCTCATGACTGGGAAGGAACTGTTGAATGAAGTCAAGAAGAAGAAATAAATACAATTTGCTATAGTGAGGAAGCCTAGAGTTATCCTTACAAATACTTCTGTGGAAGATTTGCCTGAAGAAATACAGGAACTGTTAGAAAACTTTGCTGACATAGTAGTGGATGAGTTACCTCACTCATTTCCACCCATTAGGAGTATAAGCCATCATATTGACCTTATTCCAGGAGCTAGTTTACCAAACAAAGAAACTTATAGTTTGACACCTAGAGAGAATGAGGAAGTCAAAAATCAAGTCCAAGAGTTATTGGATAAAGGTTTATTCAAGGAAATCGTAAGCCCATGCGCAGTACCAACTGTGTTAAGTCCAAAGAAGGATGGAGGATGGAGAATGTGTACAGATTCCAAAGCCATCAACAATATCACCACTAGTTATAGATTCCCTTTACCAAGGATGGATGATTTGATGGATTGTTTGAGTGGAGAAAGCTATTTTTCCAAGATATACTTGAAGAGTAGATATCATCAAATAAGAATGAGAGAGGGAGATGAATGGAAAGAATCATTCAAGACAAATGAAGGATTGTTTGAATGGTTGTTCATGCCATTTGGGTTGAAAAATGCACCAAGCACATTTATGAGATTGATGAGTGAAGTACTGAGAGACTTCATAGTCAAATTTTTCATAGTGTATCTAGATGACATACTAATATTCAGTAAGACAAAGGGAGAACACTTAAGACATATGCCATCAGTGATGGAGAAGTTGTAGCAAGAAAAATTGCTGATAAATTTGAAGAGAATCTCTTTTATGAAGACATAACTCATTTACTTGGGTTTTGTGATCTCTTCGAATGAATTGAAGATGGATCCAGAAAAGGTGAGGGAAATCAAAGAATGGCCATCGCTAAGCAACGTATTTGAGGTAAGAATTTTTCATGGGTTAGCAAGTTTTTATAGAAAGTTTATCAAAAATTTCAGTGGTATATGTACGCCCATGCTGGACACTGTTAAGAAGAAACAAAAGTCTTTTAAATGGACAGAGGAAGTTGAAATAAGTTTCAAGATGTTGAATGAGAAGATCACAGAACAACCAATTCTGGTGTTACCAGATTTTGGAAAAACATTTCAAGTAAGATGTGATGCAAGTGGATTAGCTATTGGAGCAGTCTTGAGTTAGGATAATAGGCCAGTTGCTTATTTCAGTGAGAAATTGAATGGCACCAATAAGAAGTGTTACACATATGACAAAGAATTTTATGTAGTGATTCAAGCTTTGAATAAGTGGAGGCACTATCTAATTCCTAAAGAATTTGTCTTGTACAGTGATAATCAAGCTTTGCAGTTTATTACTAGGCAAGAAAAGTTGAATCAGAGACATGCTAAATGGGTATAATTAATGCAAAATTTTACTTTTGTTATTAAACATATTGCTGGAAATGCTAACAAAGTTGCAGATTCTTTGAGTAGAAGGAGTTTAATTGTACATGAATTCCATGTGGAGACATTAGGGTTTGAACACCTCAAGGAAATGTGTCGAGAAGATCCAGATTATAAGGAAGCTTATGAGGCATGTAAGAATCCATTGTTGGGAGACAGAAGCCCATGGACAAAATATTTGATCCAATATGGATTATTATTCAAAGGGAGAAAACTATGAATACCAAGATGCTCAATGAGAGATAACCTACTGAAAAACAAACACAGTGGAGGTTTAGCTAGACATTTTGGTCATGATAAGACATTTGCACAACTAAGCAATTCATACTATTGGCCAAACATGAGGGAAGAGGTGAAAAGGTTTGTGAACAAATGAAAAATTTGTCAATATACAAAAGGAAGACAACAGAACACTAGCTTGTATCAACCATTACCAATTCTAGAAAGGACGTGAGATGTAATCAATATGGATTTTGTTTTGGGATTGCCTAGAACTCAGAGAGGGAGCGATTCCATATTTGTTGTGGTGGAAAGATTTTCAAAAATGGCACATTTCATACCATGCCAGAAGACAAACGATGCTACACATATAACCAATTTATTTTTCAGAGAAGTGGTGAGACTACATGGATTGCCTAGGAGCATAGTCTCAGACAAGGACAACAAATTTGTAGGACACTTTTGGAGGACTCTATGGAAGAGGCTGGGGAAAAAATTGTCCTTTAGTTCAGTATATCACCCTCAGACAGATGGATAGACTGAAGTAGTAAACAAGAGTCTGGGAAACTTGTTAAGAAGTTTAGTCACTGAGCAAGGTCGTCAATGGGATCATATTCTGGCACAAGCAAAATTTGCATTTAACAATTCAGTGAACAGAAGAACAGGGAAAAGTCCATTTGAAATTGTGTATGGTATACATCCAATAGGGATTACATATTTGAGAGATTTGAATCAAGAAGAGTTTAGAAGTGCTGGAGCGAAATATTTTGCAACATAAATGCAGAAACTCCATGACAAAGTCAGAGAGCAGTTACATGACAATAGTAAAAAATATAAGAACTAAGTTGTTCAAAATAGGAGAGAAGTTCAATTCGAAGTGGGAAATGAAGTTTTAGCTCATTTGAGAAAATAGAGGTTTCCAAGGGGAACATATAACAAATTCAATATGAAGAAGATAGGACCATGCATGATTCTCAGAAAGTTTGGAGCCAATGCTTATGAAATTGAGTTTCTAGACAATGTTGGGATATTATCGATATTCAATGTTGCAGTCCTGTACCATTACATGAGAGATGATGCAGGAGAATCAGGTGATAAGAAATAAGTTCAATGGGAAGAGTAGTTTCCCACAGTAGAAAAACCTCAGATGGAGAAAGTCATTGAACAAAGAGATGGAAAGAAGACCAGGAGGAAGACATATCCCAAATACTTAGTGAAGTGGAAAGATCATTTAGTGGAAGATTCAAGTTGGGTCACTAAACCTGATATTTTGAAGCATGGAAAAACAATGCACGAGCTCATGGACACGAGTCCATGAATATTTTAACTAGAGGAGTATGATGTAGGAGAATCACCTTCAAAGTCAAAGACACAAGCGTGGAGGAAAAGATATGACATCTTAGCACAACAAAAGTTCAAATCAATATTTAACTCAGAACCAAATCGAGTTGTTGAGATATTTTGGAGACAATGTTTTTAAATATTTATTGTTTGTAAAAGTCTTATATGACTATAAGGAGGTTCATATAGGGAGTGGGAGCCGTTATCGGGTAATAACTGATAGTTATTATAATAGGACAAAGTAGCTAACTGCTAAGACCTGATAGGATAGGTTGTAGACAGGATGATGAGAGCTCATGAAGCTAGTCCTTAGATAATTTTTCATTGTGTTGTAATAGATATAGAGATAGGAAGATAGAGATCAGTAGAGCATAATAGAGTAGAAGAAAGACGCAATGGAGAATTGCAATATTGTGTAATTTGTTTCATGAATGAATAGAACAAGACATAATTGTCCCAAATCTTCGGACTGTGTTAATTTTGATGCGTGATTGAATGAATTATATATTCTATGTGTGTGTTATTTAGTGTATTTCATTCATGTATGATGTTTTAAGAGTTGATTGTATGAGGTCATGATGAAACTGGATAAGTTTCAATTGTTTCTCTTTTGAAACTTGCATGCAAGGTGTGCATCTCGTATGCAAGGAGTGCATCGACAAAGTATCAGATTGACTAAGAGGATTTCAGAGAGAACAAAGGAAACTTAGACCAACTGCAAGGAGCGCACAACGTCAAGGAGTGAACAAGCGTTGAATAACCATAACAGAGGAACACAAGGAGTGCAGAAATAATTTGTTTTCAAGAAATCCTTCGAACTGAGTTATCGAAATCCCAAGAATGCAAGGAGTGCGTGGGAAGTAGAAAATATTCAAGGAGATCAAGCTCAGAAGAGATAGTTCTTTTCAAAATCATAGACGAGGTCCAAGAGATAGAATTGTAGGAGGAGAAAAGGTTGAAACCTTTGAACACTTAGAAAATATTCTAAGTCGAAAGAAATCAGAAGCTTAGGAGGAAGAGCGATAACAACCATTGGATCACAATGCAGAGGACCAACAATTTTCTGATCAAAGCAAGGTGCACGAGCCTTATCACTTTTCACATGCAGGAGAGTGAACTTGCCAAAGTTCCAAAGTCTCAAAGTAATTTGGGACCATCCATCATCAAGGAGGACAGGTGGCACAAGATCCATAACTCTGGAAGTTTGTGGACCAAGAGGAGGTGACATAGTTGAAGTAGATCTTGACCATTGATCACCAGGAGATACATGTCAGCATATCAGTAGCTCTAGGGAAACCACTTTGAGAGTTCAGTTGAGAGTTGAAACTCCTAAAGCCCAGAGAGTCGAAGGAGATTTGGACTGTCATATCTAGAGGGACATGTGGCGATGGATCATGAACTGTAGAGAAATCACTTTGAGAGTTTCAGATTGAGAATTGAAACTCCCGAAGCCCAGAGTATCGGAGAGACGAAGTGAATCTCAACCATCAGATCTAGAGGATAGGTGGCGTGAATCTGCAGATTTCGGGTAAAGACCTAAAGTAAACGTCGACCATTGGATTGTCCGAAGTAGATCTAAGCCATTAGATCTAAAGAATAGGTGGCACAAATATGTGGACTCCAGGTAAAGACCCTAAGTAAACGTCGATCATCGGATCGTCTGAAGTAAATCCTCACTGTCCGATTTAAGAGGACACATGGCAAAATCCCATGTATTTCGAGGGAAGTAAAGTTTGAGATTTGAAAAACCCAATGTTCGAAGACTTGCAGGGATCACTGCCATTGATCAGGAGGGGACATGTGGTAGAATACCCTTCATTGCAAAAGAAAGGAAAGTTTAATATTTGAGAATTCCGAAGTCGGGAATTCTGAAATGATCACAGTTGTCGATCTGAGAGGGGTAGATCTAAAATGTTGGTTTCCAAGAAGAAAATCTTGGTCGTCCATTCAGAAACACTGTCAAGATCATGAGATCGATGGTCACCTCACATTGTGGGGATAAAAGGTGCTTTTTTTTTAAACAGTTAAGGGCGGGCCGCAATCGATACCACAGTTTTGGAAAAAGGACACGTGGGGGCTCGAGGTGAATTGTGGGGCGAAAAGTAGTTTGGTTCCAAACCAATCTCGACCACGTCCGCAATCACATGGTCATGTGAGGTCATCTCCCAAGGTTACATCAAGGAGGGGATTATCAGAAAAGGGGCTAGATCCAACTCTGAGATTTGCAAGCGTGAAGGAGAAGGTTGTGGGTATCATAAGACATGTACCAGAAGCTGAAAGGGCATGTGTTTGATTAAGAGGTGAGATTATCAAGGTATCAAAGAGTCGTTTGACACAGATAATAGAAGATCATTGACTGGTAGGTTGTGTAGCCCTATGAGGGAGTAGGGGGGATGCATCACTTCCCCTTGAAACAAGTTATCTGCCATTATTATTTCCTAAACTACTATTAGGTGGTTCTTTCAAATCATGACCAACAAGAAAACTAACAATTACTTTAGTGTTCTTAAAATGTATAGGGGTTGATGAATTCTTTAGATTAAATCCAATACCTTTAGGTTGTAACATGTATACTACTCCTTCTAGTCTGAACATGTCATCAATCAGCTTACCATATTGCAACATGATGACCATTCTCTATTCTATGAGTGATCATAATTATATTCAAATGAAACCTCCCACTTTACTTTCTCCTATCCATTGGTATGACATTGTTCACGTATTTGTCGTACACACTTTATCAATTCATTTTATTTTTTAGATGCATCGCCTCCTTCCATTCTTATTTCTAGGTTTCCTTCCACTACCAATCCAAATTATCTTAGCTATCGACTGACTTTCTCTTCATGTTTTAGAAATCCGTTTGAATCTTTTTGAGTGCTCAACACACCCTATAAGATTTTATGAAAATTTTTGCTCTTTTGGGTACCACTTGTTTCCTTTTGTTCTGCTTTATGTGATTGAGTCTGTTGTGGAGGGATTACTAATTTTTTTTTCATGTCTTATCATCAATCAAGTTGGATTTATTTGAACTTGTCAAAGTGAAACCTTTGTGTCTAAAAAGAACTTGGCATTTTAACAGAGAATTTGTAGCTAAAATTGTGACCCACATGCTTATGTTCGGCGTTAGCAAAATCCAAGAAAGTAAAATTACCACATAATAACAATAATCACCGATCTCCAATGTATCATCGACATCGGTATGAAACAGAGTATATTTGCATTGATTTTTCGCAAAGAATATTCAGGAAATGGTCGATTTCTCATTGGAATCAACGAAATATGAGACGGATAAACATTGACATGGGCCATGATGAACCTTAGATAGCTGATCACTGATGCGTTTGTTTCAGGTCAGTGAAATATCAAAGATTTAAATCATGGAAAATTTTCTCATTCACACATCGTCGAGCACTGATCCCCGATGCATTTTTGGCATCGACAAGTTTCGAGGGGGCTAATATAGGAACACTTGTTTAAGCTTATCGTCGATCGTTGATCCTTGATACTTTTTCGGCATTGACAGGGTTGGACCTGTTTGTTAAAATGATTATCTAATGAAAATCCTGGATTTTGAATAACACTCTTAAGAGAATATGCCAATCTCAAACACCACATGTCTTTTCTGTGTGGGAATTTCGTACAACTTAGTTTCATCCCAAGTCATCTTAGGTTTCCCCATGTCCTAGTCACACTTCTAGGTCAACATTTCCACATCATCTCCTTACGACAAGATGGATCGGGGTCAAAGTTTTTTCCAAGATATATCAAAGAACATTGTCTAAAGAAAATCATTGACTCCCGATCCACCCATTAAATTAGCGGAATGATGGGACGTTTTCAACAAAAATTAAGATTAGATTCTTCCATTTAATAGGCCAATTAATGTTTTTCTCTGCATACATTGCTACCCCGTGTGCCGATTTAACAACAATAATTTGAAATCACCGATGAACCTCATTATATCCCGTGTGTGCGCCACCAACCTACGACTACATTTAATCTCAAGCATGATGTGGATTTGGTGACAGATTTTGTAAAACTGCATTTACACCCTGAATTGAATAACTAACGCGACAAGGTAAGTATTCTCGATTGCAAAATATGAGGGGCATGCACATATCGGTTGCAAAATATGAGGGGGGAACCCAATGCCCTCCCAGTGAATGGCCAAGCCCTAAAACAATATTTCTATTAAAAAACAAATGTGTCTTTAGAATACATTTTGATTAGGATAAATGTGTAGGTCTAGGGTAGAATGACTACAAATTTCTTTTTATTTATGTCTTTTCTTTTCTTGGTATTTTCTTATAATAATGTTGTGTTCCGTAAGACATTGGGTGACCTTAATTAATATGGTGTAGCAAACTCTACTCTTAACTTACACATACGTGCAACATAAGAAACGCTGGGTAATTACAAATTTCTTCAAGGAAATATATATCCTGTCTTTGCAAAACAAACAACCTTGGTAAGTGATGAAGTATTCACCTGGTGGTCTAGTAAAACCCATAGGAAATATGGCAAGTTGGAAAGGATCATATGTACCTCTAGAAAGAGATCGGAATAATTTCACATTAACTATTTCATCTTGAAGATAACAAACATCCTCCTCTCCAACTCACTCATGGCATATCTTCCAAAAATAAATCAATTATATTAAATTAGTGCAAAGCAGGAGAGGGTATGCAAATAACTCTTCTAGGGCTTTGGACGCTCATTGGAAGAAGAGAAAGGTCTGTGACGTTGGGGTGACTCCGTCAGGGCTATGGATGCTCCTTGGCAGTGGAGAAACACCGTAGTGAGGGAATAATGATGACTAAAATGGCCTCGATCCAGTGAATGCCTTACCTGAATCTTTTCAAGAAGGGGTGTGGGTCACAATCAAGAGGAACGAAGGTAGGATAAGGGATAAACTCTATAGGATAAACACCAGGTGAAATGGGTGTGCCTAATACCCTTTTTGATCTAATAACTATCTATGATGATGAAGAGAGTTCAGAGGTCTCGCTTATAACTCTGATACCAATTAAAGAGGAGAAAAAAATAGGAGGAACATCTGCTCCAAGTCCTGATGCATCAATTCCAAACCCTCTACAGAGCGACCATGAGGCTGAAAGTATCTTAGACAGTGAACTTCTCGACCTATCGGGGACCCTGAAAGACAGCTCTAGGGATGAGCTAGGTTTAGGTGGACAAAAAGAGGAATTGCAACAACCAGAGATCGACACCTCAATAACTTATCACCAAGTAAGTATTGAGTCTAACACTGTCTCTTCAATTTTGGCCGATACCTCACTAGCCGATGAACACCAAACGAAGGTGGAGCCATTGGAACATATGGAAGTTTCCCTTGGAAAAGATGTACAAGAGCTATTCCTAGAGAAAATACATATGGCAGGAAGCTTGGGAAACAATCTAACTCAGGGAGAACAATAAATCCCTAAGCTCGTTGATGAGGTCACTGATATACAGTGGAACTCTTACAACAGGAAGAGTAAATGCATCATGAGGAGGACCACCAAGAAAAGAAGACTCATGTTGCATAGCTCGATTCTCATCACCATGGAAGAGAAGTTGCTCAACACAGAAAATGTGAAGAAATATGATCTCATTGGCACATGGATGGCTATCGCTGATGCCATGCTAGATTAAGCAAAGTGAGAGAAAAAGGAATTGGTTTCCAAACAGAAGGAGCTATAACATATGTGCAATTCAGTAAAATATTAGCAAGACTGAATGCAAGCCACAATTGTTTTGAAGAGTGAGTTCCAAGATGCATATGAAAAGTTCATGAGTGAAATACATATCTTCACTGCATGTGTAGCCAATTATCAAGAAGATACCCTTATGGCACTGAAAACCTATAAGGACATGGAGAGATGGTATGAAAAGGCATACCAAGTTGTAGAACGAATCAATTACTTCAGTGCAGTGAAGAAGGGCTGAGACATAGAGGAGCATGGAATTTGAGTGCTGATGGATAGCAACATCTCCGAGATCAGGAAAGCAGTCAAATACTAGGTAAGTATGGCCCAGGAACCTCAACGAGAGATACAAAAGAAGTGGGCTGAGTGTGAAAGAAGCTATGAAAAGATCAATCAAGAGATGAAAGACATTGGCCTCCTAGAGTTTAGCTCACCCGAAGACTTTGTCGACTTGCATGACATCGTTGAACGACATGCAAAACAAGAATCAACATCGGGAGTGGAGATCACACAGGTGGAAAGCATGACATCAGGTCAGACACATAAGTTTTTGAAACACCCGATCAAATTTCGTGCAGTTCTGCAGCGTTTAAGTGCCAATATTTTATTTTACTTAACACAAACTTGTAGAAACTATTTTTAGTTAGTGATTCGTTATAAATAGGGGGATTGACCTTTTAGAAGAGGTCAAGGGTTTTGGGGAAAAGACCCTCTTTTTTGAGAATTGTAAAGAATTATTTTTGAGCAACTTTAATTAAGAAGTTCTTTTTAGAACTAGAGACAAAACTTCATTTTTCAGCAAAGGCATTATGTGATTGGATTGAGGA
>JASDQU010304208.1:0-13705 GCA_032191745.1 Picea mariana | reverse complement strand
ATTTCTTGCCACCTTAAATGCATTCTCCAATGATTTGGGTTCCCAAAGGTGAACCTCATGTTGAATTTTATCCTTTAAAGTTCCTATGAATACATCAATCAAGTGCTCATCCGGAATATCAGTTACCTTTATATTAAATCTTTGGAAGTTCTCAATGTGCTCGGTAACTGAACCCTTTTGCTTGAGATTTATCAATTGGCTAAAGAAGGTATTGCTCCTTGTATCCTCATAGTGTGCTATCATTTCTTCCGTGAAAATTGTCCAAGTGACGAGTGATTTGCGAGAACAAAGCCATTGGTACCAAAAAAATTGATTAGGTTCTAAATATAAAGAAGCAATTCATACCTTTTGTGTATGTGGCACCTTATGGAGATCAAAGAATTTCTCCATTTGAAGTATCCATGTGATTGGGTCCTTGCCATCAAACTTCCTCATATCAATCTTAGGAATGTGGTTGGTCTTGAAACCAAAGTTGGAGTTTCTCCATTCTTGATTCACCTTCCTTGTGTCCTCATCATGAATTTCATGGGATTCATTTTCACTTTCAGGTGTCTTCTCTTTTACGAAATTTTTCAATACTTCCATGATCTCCCCTTTTAATCTATCCATCTTAGTATCCAACTTAGCTTCTATTGAATCCATCAACTTAGATTCCATTGAATCCATATCCTTTTATAGTTCATTTATGTCCCTACACATTTCTTCACCTTCATCAAGAGTCCAATTAGGATTTTATGGAGGCTTATTTGGTGTAGAAGGTCCCTTTTTTGGTGGCATGTTGGCCAAGTATAACTTTTGAATCTTGATTTTGAGGCGGTTCTGCTAGACAATATTTATTCTGTTCTATCTCCCAAGTTTCGTCCCTTCTGGGTATGAAACTTTGTTTTAGGTAGTTCTATGATATTTCTTCTCTGCAATGCCACAGGTTTGATCAAAATTGAATGTGCCAAGTGAAATTTACGGTAACTTCCTCACAACTTGCCGATTTTTGGCCTTTCCAGGAGATCTCACTTGTATAGCATGCCCCAGACAAAATAATTGATATCAAATTCTGACACTCACACCCAAAATACTACAGTCTGTCCACGATCCAATGAAACTAGTCCCACTCAATTTGGATACTCTAGCAAGAAGTTATGATTGTTTTACCTGGAACATCTTCTTGAGACTAGTCAATAGGACTAGTCAGATACCCTATCTTACACAAGGTGTATCTAAAAATTTAAGATGACCTAGAAGCTGGAATTTTTACCAAAGATACCTTACTAATTTATGTAAATGGACTCCATATTTCAGGGTCTAAAACGTTATAGAAAAATTTTTATAGCGAAAATTTCACAATGAATCATTTCAGGATGATTCCAGAACCCTATCTTGTACAGTCTGTATCTCCGAAAGTATAATGCCTCAGGAGATGCATTTTGAATCCAACGAACCTTGATCCATCTACTAAATATCCTCCAAGTCATTCCTTCTGAAATTTTGTAGAAAAAAATTATAGCGAAAATGCCACGGTGTCTCAGATGTAGCAGCGAAACCCCAAGACCTTGAGCTCTGATACCATATGTTAAGAACCAAACATCAATATAGCATAGAAAAACCTCAGAAAAAGTAATCAACTCTTTGAAAAAGAGATAATTTCAGATAATGAGCCTCATCAAGGGGGAAACCTCCTTTTACCCCACTTAAATGTTCAAGTACAAGATGATTCAAAATGAAAATGTCTCCTTGGTATATATAGGAGACTAGGAGGTATAATTACAACTAATGGCCTAATGCTGACATAAATAAAATAACATTACTAATATAATATGCCCCAATTAAGGGGTAATGAGCCAATATTAGGGCTTAACACATAACCACACAAGATATCTCATGATCATGTAGATTAATGTATGCACATCATCATCACTAACCATCTAGCTAGAAATCACCTCCAACACTACTGGTTGGTACACCATCCTAGGAAAAACATTCAACACTACTGGTAGTCTCCATGGAAATCATGTAGTAGTACACAATTATACAATGCCTTTCAATACATCACAACAATGTCGATCCATAGTAGTGCACAACTTCTATCTAGTGGTACACAACCACTCCTAGTAGTGAAAAACTACTATCTAGTGACACACAATCACTACCAATGGACCACATCCACCATAGTAGTGCATAGATACTGTCTAGATACCCATAGTCCTTGCCTGACTAGGAAAAGCCCCAAGAGAATAGTTGTCCTGAACCATTCCACATGTTCGGGCAATTCCCCGAGAGAATCGTTGTCCATGGTACATCAACAATATGTCAACTTGTACCATTCTCCACAGGGAGAATCTTATTCCATCAATAATCTGTTATTTCTGGACCATTATCCACTTGGAGATTATATTTCCACCAACAGACTGACTATTCATGATTCCATATATCAACACTCCCTACCAACTGAGGGATTTGTCTCTTCCTTTTCAGCCAAAGGGGGGTATCTCCATAAGTCCCAACTTGTCCCTCAAGTATGCAAACTTTATCTTGGACAGAGAATTTGTCAAAATATCAGGTGTCTGGTCATCGATGGAGATGTACTGGACAATCACTTCTTCATTTTGGAATTTATCATGGATAAAATAGTACTTGATCTCAATGTGCTTCCACCTATCATGTAACATGGTGTTACACATTATTTTCATCACCCCTATGACCGTTAATTATGTAAACCTGTCCTTTGTCTTTAGAAGGATTAATTGCCTTAATCCCCGAAGAATAATGAAGATACTTTGCATGAGAGAAGAAGTTGTCTTTTCCTTTGTAAAAACCATATTAAGGAAGATCGTCGCACCCTACCTGATGTTAGGGGTGCAGCGAGCCCAGGTCGTTGCTTGTTGTACTAAACTTGGCCTACAACATTGTTTCACTTTGCTCAGTTATAGGGGTGTGACGATTTTCGTACGTGGGAAAATCGAGCATCTTCTCGATGCTTCTAGAAGGAGAAGATTCTCTCGTGAGGTGGCCTCCAATCAGTTTGGATATTACTCACTTTTCTGATTTAGTGTGATCATCCTCACCTCCTCACCTTATCCTCTTCAACTTATAAAAGGAGAGGAACTCTCATGGAGAAAGTTGGATTTGAAATTTGGCTTGAGATTGTTAGCTTGGTTAGAGTGGCTTTGAGTTTTCTTTTGTCAAGATAGATTGTTGATCTCAGAATCCATGGAGCAGAAGTGTGTGGGAAGCAAGGAACTATTGGAAGGTACCTTACAACATCAATGCATCTGGTTGTACTCTCCTTTTCATATTTATAATACAGTAATATATTTCTTTCCCATAAAATTGGTCTTATTTTATTGTATGACTCGATCACATACATAGGTTTTGTTGAGTATATATTGTTTCTTCCACTTTAGTGGGTTGTGTTTTTTTCCAGGTTCAAGATCCCATAATCCTTGAAATGGAGTGAGGATAACACTAGTGAGTACAAATGACATTTAAAAGGTATTTCATTTATTTCTTGTTAGTTAGTATGCTTGATGATTGAAACTTAGGGAAAGTTTTATATTCTGTCTTGTTTTGTTCTAGTTTCAGGGTGAAATTAGGGAAGTCTTTTTGTGTCCACATTTACCGATTGGTCTGATAACAAACAAAGTTCTCTGAAAGCTTCAAACAACTCTAATTATCACAATATATCACCGTCGTATCCAACACCTGATCAAATAGTCTATAAATAATCTTAAGGATCTATACTTCTTTCGTACAAGCATCAAAAGCTACAATATAATCTGCTTCTGCAGTGTTGGGTGCAATAGAATTATATTTCCTTCTAGCCCATGATATCATAGAAGATCCCAAACTGAAACATATACTAGAAGTACTATTTTTTTCATCTACACTCCCTTCCCAATCTGAATTAGTAAATCCATTCACCTGTGGATCACTTGTTTGAGGCATATCTCAAACCATAATTTATCATCCCACGAAGATATCTCAAAACTTTGTTTGAAACTATCCAATGCTCATGTCTAGGTTCCACTTGGAACTGGCTCAATGTGTTCACAACAAAGCAAATATTTGATCGGGTATCAAACAATTACATAAATGAGCCTACTGGATCATAATCAAAGTCTCTCAGCTTCTTTAGAACTGTCACCTTGGGAGTTTCCATGGATTTGCAATCCATCATCCCAAACTTATTAAGTATCTTTACAACATACTTCCCTTGCCCCAAGAATATTTCACCACATTCTGCCATACTTCTAGTCCCAAATAATAATACATGAGACCAAGATCGTCCATATAGAATTTAGAGGATAGTTCCATCTTACATTGAATAATGACAGGATTTGCACCTATCTGAAACAAATAATCACCATATAGTTGTAGGATCACATGTGCATCATTCACAACCTTGTAATAAAGGTTTGGATCAACATAGCTCTTGTAAAATCCAAGTCTCTTCAATTAACTATCAATTCGTGCATACCAAGCTCTTAGAGCTTTCTTGGGTCTATACAAGGCCTTCTTTAATCTGCATACATGGGTTTCTTTCAGGTGTACCTCAAAACCTTGAGGTTTCTCTATGTAGACTTCTTCCTCAATTTCTCCATTGAGAAAATAGGTCTTTACATCCATCTTATGTAAAATCCAACCCATGGATGTTGCAAGAGATATGATGGTTCTAATAGAGGTGTATCTGGAAACTGGAGAAAATGTCTCATAAAAATATTCTCCCTCCTGCTGGGAGAAAGGTCTAGCAATGAATATTTCCTTGTATTTATTGATACTCCCATCTACTGCATGCTTTATCTTATAAACCCATTTTGAAGTGACTATATACTTTTCTTAAGGTCTAGACAAAATCTCCCATACATCATTTTTCATGATGGATTGATATTTTTCCATCATATCTTCCTTCCATTCTTTCTTATTGACTACTTATTCAAAGGTGGAAGGTTTTGCATTGATATGTTCTTGAGAAAATGTAGTTTCTTCCTTGCTACCTTCATATTATTGTTCATCATTGGAATCAATGGAGTCTTCTATATATTTACTAAAGGAAATATTTTCCTCAAAAGTTGTATCTCTGTTGATTTCAACCTTCTGTTGACCCGGAACATAGATTTTGTAAGATTTTGATGACTCAATATATCCAATTAATATGCCCTTCTTTCCTAAAGGTTCCAACTTCTTTCTTTTTTCCTTGGGAACATTAATATATATAGGAAAACCAAAGATCCTCAAGTATTCAACACTTGGCTTCTTTTCGGTGAAAGCTTCTTCTGGAGTCATGTTCTTCAATATACAATGAAGACTTCTATTTTGACCATATAAGGATGTCATAGCTTCTTCTCCCCATAGAAACATGGATGGATTATGGTCATTCATCACTACCTTAACATATTATTCAATGAATTGGTTCTTTCTTTATACCAAACTATTTTGTTGAGGATTATGTGGGACAATTAGCTTCCTCTTAATCCTAACCTCTCTATAGAATGTAATGAAATCAAATGAGGTGTACACTCCCGCTTAGTGAGGAGATTGAGATTGGTCCACACACATCTGAGTGAACGATATACAAAACTTATTTTTCTTTGCATGCTTACTTTAGAATTGGTACTTGGTGATATCTCCTTCCTCGTCGCTTTATGGAGTCATCTGCTCCATGTTTGCAACTGTCACTCTAGCTCCTTCTCAGAGATATCACTTGTGACGTACCCGAAACCATAAGAACAAGAGAAAAATTATTCCCAATAGAATTTTCATAAGAACATATATTTGGTAATAAGGATGGTATTCATCATAGGATTACCAAGGTGACCTTCCTGGGAGAAAAACAAGAAATATCTCCTAGAGGAGATGTTAGTTCAATTTGCAAACAAGTGAAATAAGAATCTATATCAAAAGTACTTACATGCAACAAGGTATACCTAATAGTAATAGAAACTTTCAAATATTGTTGTCACAACTATAGTGTTTACTTGTACTATAGAAACTATCAAACTTGATATGTGCAAATTGAAACTTAACAATTTGATCAATCAAACTTAGAACCTGGAGCCTCAACTGCTAGGAAGGGTGAACTTGTTCCTCTAAATGTAATGAATTCAAAATCGTTTCTTGGAAAATGTCTGTTGTACATCCCCTGCAAACACACTCATTCTTTGCTGGATGATATAACTTGAAAAGCATATACAAGTGCATAACTTTGAAATTTCTAGCATCGTTCATCTTATCTTATAATATGAAACTAGACACCATATTGACAAGAAGAGGTCAGAAACTGAATAAAAAAGGTTCAATGATGAGAACAAGCTAAAAAATCTAAAATTTCAAATTTTACTACAAAATAAATTTTGACCAAAAGTCAACCTTTGACTTTGACTTTAACCAATCAACCTTTGACTTTGAATTTGACCAAGAATTAAAAATTGAGGAGTTTGATGGCTGAGGGAGCCAGAGGGTGAGCTATGCTAGGGTGCACTAGAATTAAAAAATGTTATGCCAAATGTTTCACTTAAAGTGCTGAAGAACTTAGGTTTAGGGTTTGTTGCAGATGCAAAATAAGAAACCCTAGTTGCAACTGCAACTGGTGCTATAACAAGATTGAAAAGGAACTCTCGATATACTTTCTAGTTGTTAGACTGTTATGAAGGTAGTGTGGGCCCATAACCTATTAGAATATTTCAATGTGCTCATTTAACCATAGAAAATATCTCAATATTGTCACCCAACCATAGGCATGTAGCCACCTCCGAGCACCTTAACCTTTGCTAGATAGAATGATTCCTAAAATCCACACTAGAACCAACAAATAAAACCTAGCTATAATAGTAGCACAAGATGGAACCAAAAGACAACATCCAACTGCAACGACATCACAATACAAGGGGATTGCACCTTCACCAAGGGTACTACACAAGAGAGAAAGTCTCCACAACCACAGAACAAGAACAATACTCAACTTCAACTATTGTAGTTTCACTTATTCCCAAGATTACTACCAATAATACCACCAAGAATATCACCAAGAATACCACCAAGATATACTAGAAGGTAGGGCGCATATCTTAGGCTAGATAACGCTAGAGAGAGGACCAAGAATCACACCAAAAGATGATCCTTCCATTATTCAAGTTGCAGCTCCAAACTTGCGTTGTGCCTGAGAGAGTGAGTGAAGTGTGTGTACAACTGAACTAGAGAACCTCCTATTTATAGTAGTTCTTGTCACCTATCTATGTCGACTTGTCTTTTTGGAAGATAATACATTTATATTATTTATTCTACTAAGTCAACTTTTCTTCTAGGGTTTTTACACATTTGTTTAGGGTTTCTCTTACTTTTGAAATATTCTATTCTAGTCAAAGGTTACACATGGAGGTTAATACCTCCCACAACTACCATACTATCAACACATGTGTGTGAATGTACTTATGAGTGACTTCTTTAGGTGTATATATACTTTTTGTAAGTAACCTATTTCCTTCACTTAGAGCTTCTTGAACTTTCTTGTTACAACCACTTTACCCTTTCATTAATGACTTGCAACCAATGAGGGGATTCTTAACACATATTTGGGGATTCCATAGGGGATTATTAATCCAACTTTTTGGATTCCAACTTCATGACCTCATAAATCCTCATCTGTGAGGAACCACGTGGCATACCACCTATCACCGGAAACAACATAACAAGGAACATCCATGTATGAGTGTCTTACATACATTTACATTGTCCTTCATGTCCATATTACTCTTACAACTTCAGGTACCATAACCACACCTCCGAGGCGACATGTAGACTTCATCAAATGCGCCCAACACATCTATTGACATCAACCACTCTATCAATGAAAACTAACTCCCATCAATCTCAACTACATCTATAGGGATTCCAAACTTCTCCATTGGTTGACATCAATCTCTAAGGGTTGAAATCAATGACAACTAGTTGTCCAAACCAACCGTCCAACATGTTACATACCAACCAGAAAAAAGAGTATGGGGATAAACTCCACTAAAAGGGAAAGGGGGGTTAAGGGTCTAGAAAGGGGGCTAAGCCAAGGGGGGATTAATCCCAAAGGAATATTATATTAATATTCCTAAAGTCTAAATTCTAAAGTATGGATATTTATTTATCCTAAGTTCCTAAGTGGGAATGTATCACCATGTGGAGGGGTGCATGTGGGGGGCCATGTAGTTCCAAACATGACAAATGTCAAGTCGGGAACATGCACATATATTTTTGGAAATTAGTTCATTTTCCCATCATTTCTCCATTATTCATTCTCTAACTCTCCTATCATTGGTACCTTTCTATCATCACCGTACCTATACCTGGGAAGATTTGGAGCTAGTTCCATCTAGTAATATGCACAAATCGATTTGAAGAGGATGGTTTTCAGGCCTATGGGATATTGAAGAGGCCCATTGTCATGCCCATGATAATTCTCTCTAGGTGAGAGAACTACTAGGAATTTTATTCCCAGGGCGCCAAGCTACAACTACAAGGATTTGAGACATCTTATGTGGCATGTTGCTGAAGCCCTGGAAGGGAAGTGGGGAAGCCAACGAATTATTGAGCAGAGAAGGGGAACACTTCCTAAGGTGGGGAAAGAGTATAGGGAATGAGATACTATAAGATATATTCCAGAGTTGTCACCTTAGTCTGAGTATTTTGGCAATTGAAAAACCTTATCTTGGCTTATGAGTCCTTTTCCCTGGTGGAGTTTTAGCCCCATCTCGGGGGTGATCTACTGCTAAAATTTAAGAGAAAAAAAGTCTATGGCTGGGAGGAAAGTCTGAGGTCTACACGAGGTTAGAGTCTTATTTATACAAGATAAGTTTCCATTATGTGTTTGTTTAATTACACTATGCCTAATAATCTCTTTTATGTTATGGGTATTTGTCGTTTTAATTATACTTAAGTATATATGCTGTTAGAATTGCATACAATTGTATAATTCTATGCATATGCATATTTTTCTATAAATTCAATGGTATAAGAGTTGGAAATTTCATGTGGCATATCCTAGATCGGGGATGGGGATGCTATAATGTGGTATCAAAGCTCCAATTTCGACATTGATCCTGCATGGTCCGAGTTAAGAGAGTCTTGAAACAAAAATTTGTAGGAAATTAGTTTTAGAATATGTATGAAATTTTCCTGATAAAATTATTGCGTTGAAATTAAGTGAATTTCACTAGAAATTGGGGAGAATTGTGCCCGCAGATGGTCGAAAATTGAGTATATAGAACAACCATGATGCCCAAGAAATTAAATTCGTGAAGGAATTCAACATGGAAGGGTAAAATTTCATGTGCATAGATTAATTTAATGGTTAGAGGAAATAATTTGATATTCTTATCTAATTATAGAGTTTTAATGGCATCCCGACAAAATAATTGAATTTGGGCATATTTTGCAAATTGTGAAAAATGAGAAATTGAAAAATTTGACTATTTTTTTGTACGTTGACATCAACATGACATGGGGCCACATATTAGCTTCCATGGTAGAGTGGTGATGTTTACATCCACGGTGTCAGGTACACATTGGAAACAAGATGTATATTTGGCAAGTGAGTTGGCACCACGGTGGCAGGTGAGTTCCTGCATAGGGGAACCATGAACTGGACCCACCGAACTCTATTGTCGGGGATCCCTTGGTGGTTTTGGAAACCATTAACATGGATGATTTTAAGAATGGAAATTTATATTAAAATTTAGAAACGTGGGCTAATATTACTAGTCCTTAATATGAAAAATGTAAAATGTTTGGCGATAGTTTTGTAAAAATATTCAAATTTATAATGATTTTGTATAGTTTCTGTAAATTTTTGGTGATTTGTAAGGTAAAAATATTTTATTCTATGGACCTTGGGTGAGTCATTTTTAGAAAAAATGGAAATTGGTGAATCTTTTTTCGTGAAAAACCATGGAAAATTAGCCCATTTGCGAAATTTAGCCCATAAAATCATCTATTCTTGTAACATCCCCACTATAATCCCCTATTTAATTAATGATTATGTAGATATAATATGTGGTTACGACCAAGGGATGTAATATACGAATTGTATTTCCATATTTTATTAATAAAATGTGATGACATATGCTATGGGTGACATGGACAAGAGATGGGGGATGAATTAATCCACAAGAGGGGAGAGTGTATAGGATAATGGCCAAGAGGGGTCCAAGGGGGAAATACCCACATATATTAATTTAACTCATTTTCCTGAAATTTGCTATTTGTATATGAACCTTCCCATTTATGATTGAGTGTTCCCAAAGCCAATCATTGAATACATGTAAGAGGGTGGGTGTGAGTGGTCACATCCAAAATTTATTGAGCACATGGGGGTTGAGTAAAATTATCTTGGGGAAGAGTATTAGTCAAGAAAGGAAAGTGAAAGAGAGGAAATTCATATGGTTGGGGAAAACAGATTTTAGACATTGAGTTTTGGTGCATGAGAGAAAGTAGAGAGAAAAAAACATAGCTTGAAGTTGATGCAACCATGGAGGGAAAATTCTAGAGAAAGCTGGAGTGAATTGGAGCTGGGAAAACTGAAGAGTTAGGTTGTTAGGTATGAAGAGTAAACTCTTGTGTGAGCTACACCAAAACAACAAGTGTTTGTTGTTGGTTTGTTGATAGTTTTCCTAGTGGCAGTTTCCCTTGAGTTCCCAGCTAAGAGATTCCTAGTTACATGTGCTAGAGAGACCCTGATAAAACAATGGAACATTTCTTGGGTTAATCTATATAAAACGATGGTACATTCCTTGGGTTATCCCTGATAAAAGAATGGTCCATTCCATGGGTTGGATAGGTCAAGAGGAAGAGAGATGGTGGAAAATTAGGATAGTTGTAGGAGAATATCAGTTGGGTTGAGAGTTTTATGAGCTATAAGTGGAATGTGAGAGACCACCCTCTTTTGTGAATTTCTAGCCTTAGCTCAGGGGCGAATGGATGTTGAGATTTGGAATAATCATTATATGGTTGGGTGGAACATCCTTCCCAAGCAATTGGTGGCACAACTGTTGTGAAAATATATGTGTTTAATTGTTGTGCATGAATTCCATGTATTTGTAAGTTATTTGTATGCTACTGTAATGAGTTTTTAAGCTACATTTCATCTTAATTATTAGCATGTTGTAGATGCTTCTATTTTGTGGTTATAGACAATAGCTAAGTCTATTTTAATTTGTAGCCGAAAGCTATAGGAAATGAGATAACTAAAAATGAATTAAATTACTTAGCAAGAAAATTCATTTTTAAGAGTATTTTGCACTGAATTCCACTCATATGGTCCCGGGGACATTACAAAACTAGCCTTTGAGGCCAATGTTTGTTCCTCTCCAAGACAACAACTTTAGTAAACTTAATAATTCTACATCTCAATACTATCTATGTCATATATTAGTTGATCTACCTTATTGATTAATTTCCATTCATTACATAAGAATCAATTACGTTATGCTACAAGTCACATTAGACAAAACTCCACTAAAGGTTATCTATCATGCCTCAAAACTTGGTCAGCTGATCTTAGGTGATAATATATTATTCTAATAATTACTCACAAAATATTGAGATGTCATCTCTATGCGCTTGATCATAATGCCTCCCACCTTTCCCTTTCACCTATCAATCCCCCTATGATCGAAGATGGGCTTTCAAAGATAAAAATAAATTGATCTTGCATTTCCCATTTACCTATATTGTCATCACCAAACTATTGTATGCATTTCTTATACTTCGTTCACATACCATATTACCCAAAATGATTGCATCTCCTTATGAGTGGTGATTACCATCCCCTTATGAATCTAGAAAGCAGCTTCACTCACTTCCACCTCACTTCTTACTTGGCAATATGTTCCACCTTTCCTCTTATAATTGTACTAAATGTGCATTTATTCAAGGTGATAACATTATTCATCCCTTGCTTCATCAATATTAGATTAAGTTAACTATAAGTTGCAATCAAATAACAATGCAAGGATAACAAGTGAAAGCATCATTAAAATTTCACTAGGGAAGAAGAAACAAGCTTGACATTCTCATTAATTGGAAATTAAATAAATTTTCAATTTCACCCAATGATAAACATAAAAATATATGCATAGATGGCATAGAAGGAGAAAACAATCCATAAATAAAGTAACTAACATTCACGAACTCTAGAATTCATAAATAGAGGAAAGATCAATTAATAAGGATTAGTACAATTTTTTGGGGGACCCGAACAAATCCTAAAACTTAGGCTTTGTTAGGGATTGAACACCACCTAACCCACAAATCTCCTAAACCACTAATAGTAGTAACCCACTATGGACCATGGTTGACCACCTTGATTATATAGACCATGATTGACCATATTGAGCACACTAAACCCACAGAATCAGAACCCCTAAAAAATGTGAGTCAGTATATCACATCTAAAAATAAATAAAAACAAAAAAAACCCTTAAAATTAGAGAAACAAAATAAAAAGAAAATGATGTACTGTAGACATACACCTACATAAAATTCCTTTAAATAATCCCTTCAAAGAAAAGTGGTGATACCATCACCACTTCTAAAAAAATGACAAAAAACACCTTTTATAAATTCCATAGAAACACAGTATTACATTGACACAACTTTCTTTTTTTTAAATATCCTTGAAAAATGTTGATGATGTTAGTAGTTCCATTTTTCCATTCTCTAAAATACACCCTAAAAAACGAGAACTATCTAGGGCTCTTGTCAAGTAGGCAATGTTGGATTTTTTAGTATACAATAAAGATAATAAAAACTTAAAAATGGATTCAGTGTAAAATAAATCATTTTTTTTTTATCATCAATCCATTTAATGCAATGGGTGTGCTTCCCTTAACAAGAAATAAATCCATAACAACTCAAACCAACAACAAGAGCATAATATGTAACCTATTTTAAAGTAGCCTCTCTCCTCCACAATTTCCACATTGTCAAAATATTATGGGTACTCCACCAAGTTGTCTCATCACCCTTATGAAGGTACAATTCATGAATTCTTGAATTTCATGCTTCCCGAGAACTCCCAAATTATTGAAAAAATTAAATTCTCAAACTACTTGGACAACTATCCATGATGAGTTAAATATTCTTTGATTCCTATATTCATTGAAAATTAATGTTAGGGTCCTAACCTCCCTAACCCCTCAAGTAAATAGAATAATATGTTTTTCTATGTAATAAATGTCGACATTAGTAAATAATGCCTATGTAATAATGTGAATACGTCTAATGTAAAAATACTTACTAGAAGGTTTCATCTCAAGAAGTTTCTTAATTTAGAATGTTCCTTAGAGGATAGAAGTAGTATAAATAGGGGTAGAAATCATGGAAAAGGTTTTTCTTGTGAATCATTTTATATTTGAGCTATGCTCTACTAGAGGTTGCCCCCTTGAAGAGGCAAGTGACATTGTCTACTGAGATAATAAAGGTATCATTTTTTAAATCATTTGTGTCATTGTGCTCTCTATATTTTTCTCTTTTCTAACAATTGTGCTACATATGTTATTTCTTCTCTGCAAAATTATATTTTTGTGCATTACAATTAAACCACTTAGAATAAGAAATCACCCTTAGTTTTTGTCACCATTGTCTCCATTGTTTCATTGAGATATACATTTTGCATCCCAATACAAGGATGTTGTTCTGGATGCAACAAAGAGTTGTTGAAGTTTGGTCC
>JASDQU010304206.1:0-13705 GCA_032191745.1 Picea mariana | reverse complement strand
GAGCCCCACACTCATTCACCCCCCCCCCTCTAAGTGTGGTAGGTGTGTCCAACATAATAATCATCCTAGAGGTAGTTCCAACATGTTCCTCACTCATGGAGTCATGGTCAGATAAATTTAGCATGGTTGTTTCATTTGTCCTCTTGCAATCAATATAAAATATTATGTTTCCATACAAGTGTGATAGTCAAATAGTTAGTTGGGTCAAATCAGGTCTCTGCCCAGTAGTCAAAATAATTAATTACAATTACCAAATTCAAAATTCGAAATTGCAACAAATGGCAAAAGTTTTCCAAATTTGAATTTACTAAAAATGCAATAAATTTCCAGCGATTTTAAATTTCAAAAATATTTTATTTTTGGGGATGTCACGTCGTTTTCCCCTTCAGTAAAACACTGTCCTCAGTGTTTGGTCCTTTCCTGGAACAGGATTGGATGAGATTTCCACAAATCTCCCTCCAACTCCCAAGTGGCCTCCTCAGGACTAAAGTGCTTCCATTGCACCTTTACCTGAGCAATGGCTCTATTCCGAAGTGTTATTTCTCTCCGGTCCAGAATGTGTAGGGGTTCCACCTGGAACTCGCCTTCGGATTCCACCTGCACCAAGTTCCAATCAATCCTATGAGTAGGGTCATGAATATACTTTTTCAACAACAAGACATGAAATACATTATGAATTCTTAGATTAGTTTGAATTGCAAGTTGATATGCTACGAGTCCAATTCAAGCTAGTATCTTGAAGGGCCCACAAAACCTAGGTTCCAACTTGGCACAATTTCCTAACTTCAATGAGCTTTTTCGGGCTTTGAAATTCAAATAAACATGGTCTCCTACTTGAAATTCTAGGTGTCTTCTTTTCTGATTTGCATAGCTCTTATGTCTATCCTGTGCTTCTTTCAAGTTCTATTGTACTTTTCTTACCATGTTCTCCATTTCTTGGAGCATATTTGGTCCAACCATGATTCTTTCAGCCAGTTTATCCCCGCTAATTGGAGTCATACACTTTCTGCCATACAATATTTCGAAAGGGCTCTAATTAGCCGAAGTTTGGTACCCATTGTTATATGCAAATTCTACTAAGTGCAAGTAGTCTTTCCACTTGCTTGGTTTTGTTCTTACGTACATGTGAAGAATATTCTCTATGATTTGGTTTGTCCTTTCGGTCTGTCCATCCATTTGTGGATGATAGCATGTACTGAAATTCAAGTTAGTGTTTATCTCTGCAAACAATTCCTTCCAAAAAGCGGATGAAAATTTTACGTCTCTATCTAAAATCACCATTTTAGGAACACCATGCACTCTAAAAATTTCTTTCATGAATATTTCAGTAATGTTTATAGCTTCAAAGGTAGACTTTACAGGAATAAAGTGTGTAGACTTACTGAGTTTATCGATTACAACCATGATAGAATCATTTTGTTTCTGAGTTTTAGGCAAACCTGTTATAAAGTCTAGTGATATAGTCTCCCATTTCCATTATGATACTGGTAATGGTTGTAATAGGTCGGTTGGGTGCTGGTGCTCAGCCTTAACTTATCGACAATCTTGGCACCTAGCCAAGTACTCTATTGTTTCTCCCTTCATATTAGGCCAATAAAATAGTTTTTTGAGTGTTGTTATTGTTTTCTGGTAGCCTGGATGGCGAGAATACGGTTTCTTATCCACTTCGTCTCAAACAATTAATTTTAACTCTACTGAATCTGGTATGTAAAGTCTGTTTTTAAATCATAATAGTCCCTTCTTGTCGATACTTAGATCTGGTTTATCTGAGCTTGCGATACTGTTTTGAAATTCTACCATCGCCTTAGTGTAATGTCCATCGTTAATACTTGTCGTCCTTATTCTTTGCTTCAGATCGCTTTCTGCCCTACTAATATTTATCTCAAATAATCCATGGAATCTTCTACTTAAAGCATCTGCTACATTATTTTCCTTACCCTTGATATGTCTAACCTCGAAGTCAAATTCGCTCAAGAAGGCTAGCCACCTTGGTTGTCTTGCATTAAGATCTGGTTGGTTAAACAGATATTTCACCCTGCTACTATCCGTCAATAGTAGGAATTTTCTACCCATTATATAGTGTCACCACATTTTTAAGGCATGTATTTCTGCTGCCAATTCTAGGTCATGAGTGACATAATTTTGCTTGTGTTCTTTTAATTTCCAGGACTCGTAACAAATCACATGCCCTTCCTGAGTTAGAACACCACCTAGTCCCTCTTTACTTGCATCAACACATACTGTGAAGTATTTATCTGGGTCTGCTACCTTCAAAATGGGCGTCAATGTCAATAATTCTTTCAGCTTGTTAAAGCTGTCTTGACACTTTTGCGACCAGTTAAACTTGGTCCCTTTTTTTTGCAATGATGTGATAGGTTAGGCTATCTTGGAAAACCCTTCTATAAATCTACGATAATATGCGGTGATTCCCATGAATGACCGGATATCTGCCACATCCTTAGGTACTTTCCATTACATAATGGCATTTATCTTTTCCGTGTCTACGACAATACCTTTCGAGGAAATGAAATGTCCTAAATATTGTATTTCTTTTTTATAAAACTCACATTTTTCGAACTTTGCATATAGTTTGTGTTTCCTTAATGATTTTAGAACTATTATTAAGTGTTCATCATGTTCCTCCTCCATTTTAGAATAGACCAGAATATCGTCAATAAATACTACTATGAACTGGTCTAAGTACTGACTAAAAATGTTGTTCATCAAGCACATAAATGTGGCTGGTGCGTTAGTGAGTCTGAAAGGTATGACTACAAACTCATAGTGTCCATATCTTGTTCAAAAATTTGTTTTGTTTATGTCCTCGTCCTTTATCCTAACTTGATGATAACTAGATCATAAATCCAGTTTTGAAATGATCTTGGCCCCACCAACTTGATCAAATAGATCATTTATCCTGGGTAAGGTGTATTTGTTCTTAATGGTCATTTTGTTCAGTTGTCGATAATCAATACATAGTCTTAGAGTACCCTCTTTCTTTTTCACAAAGAGGACTGGTGCCCCCCATGGTGAAACACTCAGTTTGATATACTCTTTGTCCAACAATTCCTATAATTGGATTTTTAATTCTGTCAGTTCTGGTAGACTCATTCGGTAAGGTTCTTTTGAGATAGGGGCTGAACCGGGTAGTAGGTTTATGGAGAAGTCTATTTCCCTTCTAGGAAGTAATTTTGGTATCTCATCCACAAACATGTCTCTGAATTCATGTAGGACAGCAAAGTCTTCTAACTTTGGCTTATCTTCTTTTTCTAATAGATTCGTCACTTGGATGGCATAAACTTGACATCCCTTTCTAATACATTTCTTGTGTTGCATTGCTGAAACTTGTCTGACTAATACAGGTTTTGGTATATAACAGTGCCAAAATCATCTTTATAACTAAGTATCTTTGTATAATCGTCTAGTACTGATTTGTGTTGTTCCAACAAATCCATCCCGATAATCATATCATAAGATCCTAGTGGTAAGATGTCCAAATTGGTCCTTATCTTTTGACCACCTAAGTTGAACTCAAAATCAGAAATAAAGTCAACTACTTTCCTTTTGGTACCTATTGCTAGTTGTACCAGCCATGATTTTGCGTGCTTTAGTATCTTAAGTTTATTCGACTCTACTATATTAGGAGTAATATAACTTAACATAGCTCCAGGTTCAATTAAAATATAAATTCGAGTTTCATTGATTTTACCTTCGATTTCTACCACCGAGGACTGGTGGTCAGCTTGTCAACCATCTATGGTTGCATTTATCCGATGTCAGCTTCTGCCCATGTCTCCCACTGCTGAGGCTTCCTGTAGATTATGAACATCATTCTTGTTTGCTGAAGTTAAATGTGGACAATTCCTCCTTAGATGAGGCTCTCCACACTCCCAACACTTTAATGGTTCACAGGAGTTGTCCCCAAACTTCTTCATTCCCAGGTTTATCGGTTTACCACTACCTTGCGTATTCAGATGATTGTAGTGAAAATCCTTCCTTGGGAAACTTTTTGCTACATTTCGATAAGGAGTTGGCTGGTATCCCTTCATCCGCTGGTTCATTCGATCTTGCTTTTTATCCTTCTAGGTCTTGGGAAACTCTACCCACTTTTTATATTGGTCATAGCACATTTGTGCTTTCCTGAATACCTCACTCAAGGTATTGGGGTTTTCAAACTCTATTATGTCCTAGTAGGCCTGTGGTAAATATCTTAAGAATCGCTGGATTTTTACCTTATCCTCCCGGATGTATGGTACGAACCTTAGTAGTTCTAGAAATTCATTTATAAGGTCCTCCATCATCATATGTCCAAGTCGTAACTTGTAAAAAGTTTTCTTATTCCTTTCATAATAGCTTTTAGAAAGGTATTGTTTCTTGAAATACTTCTTAAAGTCAGACCACTCCAACTGTTTCTCCTCTAGGCCCTTGGCCAATTTCATGTCCTGCCACCAAATGTTGGCCTTCCCCTTCAAATTGTAGATGGCCATTCTGACCTTCATGTTGCTGGAATAGTTGTAGATCTAGAAGTATTTTTTGATGTCCAACAACCATGCCTCGACATCTTCTCCTATCCTAGATTCTCCTTCAAAGGTAGCTGGTTTAATCATTTTAAATTCTCCTTCAAGATGGTCTACTTTTTTTCTTTTTCTGTCTGGTATAGTTTTGTCTTCAGCTGAAGGTGTCCCTTCACACGAACTATCTCCTTTTTCTGTTTTCGGTCCAGAATTCTTGGAGGCCCTTTTGTTGACTTCTTCATCATGCTTATCGTCTTCTGGGCTTTTCTTGGTTACTATACTATGCAGCGAGACTTCATTTATCTCTTGTTGTTCCTACTGTGCTTTCTTCAATTTTTCATTGTCGACCTTGAAAACCTGTAGTTCAACAATAAGATTCCTCATTGTTTCCAACACCTCTGTGGGTGAGCTTCCATCATTGTTCTGTCTTGGATCTTTCGGAGGTCCTTGCTGCGGATTTCCTTCCATCCTAATTTTTGCACCCTCCTGAGCTACCATAATTTACAAAAACAGAAAGGGATTTTTGTTTGTAACCATAAGATTTATTAGTTTTACATAAATCGGAATAAATACTAAGTAGCTAATGTGGCCCTATTCAGGCCAAGTCTTGTAGCTTTTGCTCTGATACCATATGTAATGTACCTCAAATTCACCATAAAAAAAGAATCTATGACATAATTCAATTTCATTTAAGTTTAGAATTTAAGAGAAGGTAAGATTCATTTCTATCCATAATGACATTATTAAACCAGTCTAGTTTACTTCGAACAGAAAAGCTTATGTGGATAAATTATGTCCATAATTCTATCACTTCCCTTAACTCTCAAACTACTCCAACATATTTATATGTATATAGGAAATATTTAAACTTAGGTTGAAGGAACCTTTGAGGTTCAGAGAGTTAAAGCTCAGGGTTGTGCACAACTGTCGTTATATCAAAAGGATCTGGGCACACAGAGTTTAACCTCTGAGAGGTCACGCAGGAGAGCAGCTAAAATGAACGGTGGAGACACTTCAAGGAGAAGTACCAAAGTTGTGAGAGTCATTGGATCTTGAAGAGCAACGAGGAGATTAAGGCCGAGTGTCTTCCAATAGTCTAAGGCGTTGAAGTTCGTTATTTCATAGTTCGGGGTTTGGAGCTGCAGGTGATTATGGAGTCACTACATCGTGAATTCCTCGTTCACTAAATTGTGAAACGATCGACACCATTCATCAAGGAGGACATGTGGCAAGTGGTCAAGGTTCAGGGAAAATCCCAAAAGGTTGTGGATCATCAATATAGTGGGATCATGGTCGTCGGTTCAAGAGGAATCTAGACCGTTGATCTCTCAAGGGGGCGATTCCGGCATTTCAGGGTCCAGGAGTTTGAAGGACCTAGAATCGTTGCAGCCAAAATCGTAAAATTGCGAATCGCGAAAAGTTAGTAGCGCTTTGACGTTAAGCGTGTGGTCACAGAGTGGTGATCACGTGGACGGAGGCTAAGGGAAATCCAGAACCGTTAATCCCTTTTCGGCATTTCGGTGACTGGGAGTTGGAAGGACAAGGAGTTTGGGATTGTCAAAGTAATAAGTTCTGCACATTTAATTATGCTTTTAATTGCAAGGTTGGATCTTCATGACTGCTAGAATAGTAGGTGTTTTGACTATCTTCTATGTGTGCGTATAAGGAATATATTATCATTCTTACTGTAGGGAATTCACTTTAACTCTCCATTAACATATGTACTTATTTCCACCTATAAGTATGTACATACCTATAGCTTTCTCTAAATATATATAGAGCGATTCACTATCATAGGTATAGTTTCATCTTGATTCTAGTTTAATAATTGGAAAGCTCAGTTATGTTCTACGGTCCTGCATATTTACTTACAAAAAATATAAACACGCAAGTATATCTTCCTAACTTGGCTCTCATTCTTACACACCAGTAGCTTACACATCGAGGATAGTTAACTTGAAGGATCCAATCTTGTTCTCTACGGTTTATGCCATTAAACAATAGTCTAATTATGAAATTTTGAATACTTAAAGATGTATGACCTCATGGAAAACAAAACTCTTAGAAAAAATCGCTAAAAAAATCTGCTTAATTAGTTTAATACTTTCATATAAAATAATTTTTGTACTTGTCATGCCCTGTACACAGTGACTTGTAATATGATTTGTTATTTCTATTCTACCTCTATCCTGGATGAAGATCCTCCATCGTTCCTACCAGTCCATTCATTACAGTATTAGAGTTGCTCCTATAACAAATAATTCCTACTATGTTCCTACAGTTTTGTGGAAAAACAGAGGTCAATCGGGTTTCGGCGATTGCAAATGTCGTACACAAGAACAAAAGACCACATTGTTTGTCGAGTCGCGAAATGTGGAAAGACTGTGGGCCCAGCACTTTGGAGTTTTGGGGTTCATGGTTTCACGATTTCAAATGCCAAACACCAACACACAACAACTCCCAAATTGCGAAAATGTAAATGGAATGTGGGACCAGCACTTTGGGGTTTCGGGGTTCAGAATTTCGGGGTTTACGAACACCTGACACACAAACAAAATGAAATAATAAATGTCAAATTGTGAATTGACATTAGGGTGTGGGCCCAACAATTTTGGGTTCCGTGTTTGGTAAAGCGAAGGAACTCCGCATATATGTAACAAGCAAGTCTAGAATGCCGAAATATCAATTTTGTATTTAATCTCTTTTTAAAATCATAGGCTCCAACAAATAAACTTGGAATAAATAAATGACCGGGTTCGTAATTGGTAAAAACAAATAATTACTTTGTTTGCTCAAAAATGAATTTATCAAGAAATAAAATGAGTTTACAAACTCAATAACAAAAAATCATAATCGTAGAGCAAACCTCCAAAACAAGGAATAACCAAATCAATTCAGGAAATGCTTTCAAGCTATCTCACCATCTGTGTCCGGAATTACAATATGATTCATGTATTTATGGGAACAAAACTTGTCCCTTCAACCTTAGGAAAAAATAAATCAGGGCGGTGATGGTATTTGGTGGCCTACAAAGGCTAAGGCGGCCACTGCTTGACAATGAACCCTCACATCTTGAAGGGTCAAGATGGCCACCGATTCGCCGTCATAAAGTGGTGAAATGATTACAAACCAACAAGTTTTTCCTATTACAAAAATGGATTATGACATGACAAATTTTTCCCATGGAAGTACTTCAATACATAATTAACATATAGATATCACCAGTATAAATGATTATTTAACACAAAGAAGGAGTAGATCAACATATCTTAACCAATTTTGCAGGAAGGCAAAGAGAACAGCCACATTCCTTCCAACCGTAGAATAGGCAGCCAAAATTTCTTGCCCGATTCACCCCCTAGCCTGACCATGAATCCATGAGGGCGAATTTGGAAGACTCCTCCTCAGCAATGTCCACAAATTCTAGTAGTTATCCTCTTGCCTGACACTTACTCAACAATTCTCATAACAACAAGGAAAATCCATAGTCCCTTTTCTTCACATACTTGGCAGCGTCCTTCCTCCTCACATATGCTATTTATCGATTTTGCCTAGGTCTTTTTCCCTCCCTTGGGAATTTTCGCAGCTTTCTAAATCCCTGATTTTCAAGGGATGCCAACGGCCAAATCACTGATTTTCCACTTGTAATAATCATCCTAGAGGTAGTTCCAACATGTTCCCCACTCATGGAGTCATGGCCAGCTAAATTTAACATGGTTGTTCCATTTTTCCTCCTGCAATCAATATAAAATATTGGGTTTCCATACAAGTGTCATAGTCAAATAGTTAGTTGGGTCAAATCATGTCTCTGCCCAATAGTCAAAATAATTAATTACAATTACCAAATTCAAAATTCGAAATTGCCATAAATGGCAAAGATATTCCAAATTTGAATTTACTAAAAACAGAATAAATTTCCAGCAATTTTAAATTTCAAAAATATTTTATTTTTGGGGATGTCACATCTGGAAACGATGAGGAATCTCATTGTTGAACTGTAGGTTTTCAAAGACGACAATGAGAAACTAAAAAAAGCACAACAGGAGCAGCAAGAAATAAATGAAGTCCTGTTGTGTAGTATAGTGATAAAGAAAATCCCAAAGGACGATAACCATGGAGAAGAGGTTAGTAAAAGGGTCTCCAAGAATTCTAGTCCTGAAGCAGAAAAAGAGGACAACTCATCTGACGGTACCCCTTCAGCTGAAGATAAAGAAAAACCGAACATAAAAAGGAAACAGGTAGATCATCTTGAGGGATAATTTAAGAAGATAAAACCCTCTACATTTGATGGGGAATCTAGGATAGGTGAGGAAGTTGAAGCATAGTTATTAGACATCAAAAAATATTTCTAGATATATAACTATTCCAGCAATATGAAGGTCAGGATGGCCATTTACAATTTGAAAGGAAAAGCTAGCATTTGGTGGCAAGATCTGAAATTGTCCAAGGGCCTAAAGGAGAAACATATGGAATGGTCTGACTTTAAGAAATATTTCAAGGAACAATACCTATCTAAAAGCTACTATGAAAGGAGAACCAAAGAATTTTATGAGCTATGACTTGGTCATATGACGATGGAGGATCTTATAAACAAATTCCTAGAATTACTAAGGTTTGTACCTTATATTCGGAAGGACAAGGTAAAAATCCATCGGTTCCTAAGTTGTTTACCACAGTCTTATAGGGATAGAATTGAGTTTGAAAACCCCAAGTCTTTGACTAAAGTATTCAGGAAGACACGAATTTGCTATGACCAATAAAAACAACGAACATAGTTTCCCAAAGCTTGGAAGGATAAGAAATAAGAATGAATGAACGAGCGGAAGAAGGGATATCAACCAGATCCTTATCGGAATGCAACAAAAATATTTCTGAGAAAAGACTTTCATTCCAATAATCCAAATACTCAAGGAAATGGTAAACCAGTGAACTTGGGAATGAATAAGTTTGGGGACAACCCCCGTGAACCATTAAAGTGTTGGGAATGTAGAGAACCTCATCTAACGAGGAATTTCCCACATTTAAATTCAGAAAATAGAACTATTGTTCATAATTTGAAGGAAGCCTCGACAGTGGGTGATGTGGGCAGAAGACTTCATTGGATAACTGCAGTCATGGATGGCCGACAAGCTGACCACCAGTCCCTTGTGGTGGAAATCGAAGGTAAAATCAATAACACTCAAATTTCTGTTTTAATTGATCCCAGAGCTATGTTATGTTATATCACTCCTATTGTAGTAGATTCAAATAAACTTAAGAGAATGAGACACACAAAATTATGGCAAGTACAACTAGCAACAGGAAAAAAAGGAAAGTGGTTGATTTTATTTATGATTATGAGTTTAGTTTAGGTGGTCAAAACATAAAGACAAATCTGAACATACTACCACTAGGGTCCTATGATGTAATTATCAGAATGGATTGGTTAGAAAGGCATAAAGCAGTGCTTGATTTTAATGCAAAGTCACTTAATTATAAAGACAAAAATGACATTACTAGAACAACACAAGATATATAAAAACCAGTATTAGTTAGACACGTCATAGCAATGCAATTCAAGAAATGCATGAGAAAGGGTTTTCAAGTTTGCACCATCCAAGTAACAAACCTGTTAGAAAAAGGAGATAAACCCAACTTGGAAGACTTTGTTGTTCTACATGATTTCAGAGACATCCTTGTTGATGAAATACCTGAACTACCCCCTAGAAGGGAAATATAATTTTCTATAGACCTACTACCTGGTTCAACACTTATCTCTAAAGCACCTTACTGAATGAGTTACTAGAATTGACAGAATTAAAAATACAACTACATGAATTATTAGACAAAGAGTATATCAAAATGAGTGTTTCACAATGGGGAGAACCAATCCTCTTTGTGAAAAATAAATATGACACTCTAAGACTATGTATTGACTATAGAAAATTGAATAAAATGACTATTAAAAACAAGTACCCGTTACCTAGGATAAATGATCTATTCGATCAAGTAGGTGGGGCCAAGATCTTTTCGAAGTTGGATTTACGATCTGGTTATCACCGAGTGAGGATAAAAGATGAGGACATAAGAAAAACAACTTTTTGAACAAGATATGGATAGTACGAATTTGTAGTTATACCTTTAAGACTCACTAATGCACCAGCCACATTTATGCGTCTAACAAATAGTATTTCCAGTCAGTACTTGGAAAAGTTCGTACTAGTATTTATCGACGATATTCTGGTATATTCTAAAATAGAAGAAGAACATGAAGAACACTTAAGAATAGTTCTACAAACTTTGAGGAAGCACAAATTGTACGCTAAATTCGATAAGTGTGATTGTTATGAAAAGAAAATACAGTACCTAGGACATGTAATTTCTGTAGAAGGCATTGCAGTCGACCCCGTGAAAATAAGAGGCATCATGGAATGGTTGGTACCTAAGGATGTAGCGGATATCTGGTCATTTATGGGAATCACTGGATATTATAGAAGATTTATAGAGGGTTTTCCTAAAATAGCTTACCTTATCACATCATTACAAAATAAACGGACCAATTTTAACTGGTCACCGAAGTGTCAAGACAGTTTTAACAAGTTGAACGAATTATTGACAATCGCACCCATTTTAAAGGTAGAAGACCTAGATAAATACTTTACCATCTATGTTGATGCGAGTAAAGAAGGACTAGGTGGTGTCCTAACTCAAGAAGGACACATTATTTGTTATGAGTCCCGAAAATTAAAGGAACATGAGAGAAACTACGTCACTCATGATTTAGAATTGGTAGTGGTAATACATGCCTTAAAAATGTGGTGACAATACATAATGGGTAGAAAGTTTCTATTATTGATAGATAATAGCGGTGTGAAATATTTGTTTAGTCAGTCGGATCTTAATGAAAGGCAATCAAGGTGGCTAGCCTTCTTGAGAAAATTCAACTTTGAGGTAAGACATATCAAGGGTAAGGAAAATAAAGTAGCAGATGCTTTAAGCAGAAGATTCCATGGGTTATTTGAAATAAATGTCAGCAGGGCAGAAAGTGATCTGGAACAAAGAATAAGGACTGTAGGTATTAATGATGAAAATTACACTGAGATAGTGGTAGAATTACAAAATACTATAGCAAACTTAGACAAAGCAAATCTGGGTATCGATAAAAATGGCCTTTTATGATTTAAAAATAGGCTTTACATACAAGACTCGACATAGTTAAAGATAACAGTTTTAGATGAAGTGCATAAGAAACCATATTCTGGTCATCTAAGATACCAGAAAATGATCACAACACTTAGGAAATTATTTTATTGGCCTAATATGAAGGTAGAAACAACAGAATACTTAGCTAAGTGCCAATATTGTCAGTGGGTAAAGTCCAAACACCAACATCGAGCCGACCTATTACAACCCTTACTAGTACCAGAATGGAAATGGGAGACTATATCGCTAGACTTTATTACAGTTTTTCCTAAAACTCAGAAACATAATGATTCTATGATGGTGGTAATCAATAAACTTAGTAAGTCTGCACACTTTATTCCAGTAAATTCTACTTTTAAATCTATTAACATCGCTAAAATATTCATGAAAGAAATTTTTAGACTGCATGGTATTCCTAAAATGGTGATTTCGGATAGAGACGTAAAATTTACATCTTCTTTTTGGAAAGAATTGTTTGCAGGGATAAATACTAATTTGAATTTCAACATGCATTATCATCCATAGATGGATGGATAGAATGAATGAAAAAATCAAATCGTAGAAGATATGCTCTGCATGTACGTAAGAACAAAGGTAAGCAAATGGGAAGACTACTTGCACTTGGTACAATTTGCATATAACAATGGGTAGCCCCTTCGAGGTACTATATGGCAGAAAGTGTATGACTCCAATTAGTTGGGATAACCCAGTTGACAGACTCAAGGTTGGACTAGAAATGCTCCAAGAAATGGAGAGTATGGTAAGGAAGGTACAACAGAACCTAAAGGAGGCACATGACAGATAGAAAACTTATGCCGACTAGAAACGAAGGCACTTGGAGTTTCAAGTGGGAGATCATGTTTACTTAAAATTCAGAGCCTAGAAGAGTTCACTAAAGATAGGAAACTGTGCCAAGTTGGCACCCTGGTTTTGTGGGCCCTTCGAGATACTATCTTGAATTGGACCCATAGCATACCAACTTGCACTTCCCACCAATCTAAGAATTCATAATGTATTTCATGTTTCTTTGTTAAAGAATTATGTTCATGACCCTACTTATATGATCAATTGGAACTTGGTGTAAGTGGAACCAGAAGGCAAGTTCCAGGCAGAACCTTTACACATTCTAGACTGGAGATAAATAACACTTTGGAGCAGAGTCGTCGCTCAGGTAAAGGTGCAATAAGCACTTTAGTCGTGAGGAGGCCACTTGGGTGTTAGAGGGAGATTTGCAAAAATCTCACCCAATCCTGTTCTAGGAAAGGAACGAACACTGAGGATAGTGTTTTACTGAAGGGGGAAAGGATGTGACATCCCCAAAAATAAATTATTTTTGAATTTGCAATTGCTTAGGAAATTTATTTCGTTTTTGGTAAATTCGAAATTGGAAATTTTTTTCCATTTATGGCAATTCAAAATTTCGAATTTGGTTAATTGTAATTAATAATTATGAATGTTGGGCAGAGATCTGATTTGACCGAACTACATACTTAACTGTGAAACTTGTATGAAAAAAAAATATTTTATAATTATTGCAGGAGGACAAATGGAACAACCATGTTGAAATCAACTTACCATGACTCCATGAGTGGGGAACATGTTGGAACTACCTCAGTGTTGATTGTTACAAGTGGAAAATCAGGGATTTAGAAATCTGCGAAAATTCCCAAGAGGGGAAATGACCTAGGAACTTTTGGCGATTGGATATATAGCATATGTGAGGAGGCAGGACGTTGCCTAGTATGCGGGGGGGAAGAATTCTTGAAACTTGGTGCTATGAACACTACTAGTTGAGTGTAAGGAAAGGAGGAGAATATTGAATAACTGAAAGATATTCACTGAGGATAGGTCTCGAGTTATCCCTCATGGACTCATGGTTAGGCTAGGGGGTGAACAGGACAAGTGATTTGGCTGTCCTGTTCTCAGGTTGGGAGGAACATGGTTGTTCCCTTTGTCTTCCCTCCAACTAGTTTAGATATGTTGACATACTCCTTCTCTGTTTGAATGAT
>JASDQU010304205.1:0-11889 GCA_032191745.1 Picea mariana | reverse complement strand
GGAAATGATGCCTAGATTCTTATGAGTACCTTGAGGCTTGCAATCATTAGTGGCAGGCTCTCTCGCCATTGACAGTTGGGAATACATTAATGTCTCTTGATCGATGGATTCTTCAGGTTTTCGACACCGACTCCTCTATTCACACTTGTAAGAATGTACTTGGTGCCTTGATACCTACTTTCATTATTGGTAGGCTATCTCGCATTTGTTAATGATATACATCAATGACAGGTAATCAAATGATGTCTCATTGTGTTCGAACTCAACTCCTTTATTCACATCATGTAGACTTGCACCTTTGGCGGATTGTGTAGAAGACTTGAAGACATCACTATGTGGCTGCATCTTTCCTGGGATGTTGCATCCTTTTCATTGGACCAATACCTATATGACTTCAGTGATCATGGGAGATTAGATTTACTCCATGGTATACATATATCTTCAGATTGATTTTAAGACTGGTTTTACTGATCCTTGTTCGTGACCATGACAACTATTGGCATGAAACCACGTATTTTCCTATTCATGGCCATAGACACTTCTTTGGTATATTTTTCACATGGATCTGCAGTGTATACTTGGCAGCCATGTATGCAAAGTCAGTGAAGAATGTAATGAGGAATTGAGTTCATCCAGCTGGTCCTCTACCACTCCACTTATGGGTTATTCATAATGTATTTCGGCCATCGCAGATACTCCTCTGACCTCACACATTCATGTAGACACATCATCAATAACACTTGGTGCAGTGTTAGCCCAACCAGGAGAGGGAGAAATAGACCATCCAATTATGTTTGCTAGAAGGAAGTTGTCGACCACTAATAAGAATTACACAACAACAGAAAGGGAAGGCTTGGCAATGGTTTATTCCTTGCAAAATTTCAGACACTATTTTTTGGGGTCTCATTTCAAGATGTATACATACTACTCTCCACTCAGATATCTAGTGAACATGCTAGTGTTGGGGGGGAGAATCTATATATGGTTATTATTTTTCCAAGAGTATGATTTTGAAGTCGTGGTGAAGCTAGGGAAACTAAATGCAGGACCAGACCATATTTTGCAGATACTGATAGGATAAGATGCAAGAAATATAGATAATAGTTTACCAGATGCACAATTATTCTCAGTTCAAATGGTAGACGGCCATTTTACATAAATTGTCCAATTTTTAAGCATAGAAGTGGCCCCATCTGACATGACAGTAGCACAGAAGAAGCAACTAGTGGCTAAATTAGCATATTATCATTTGATCGCAAGAAACGTATATAAGTTAGGCATAGATGGAATACTACAACGATGTGTGCTAGAACACGAAATACCAATGATCCTAGCAGAGGTACATAATGGAATTGTAGGAGGATATTATGCAGGAAAGGCGACAACACATAAGATATTGTGCACATGGATATGGTGGCCTACCCTGCATAAGGATTCTAAGGAGTATTGTCAAAGTTGTGATGTTTTATATAGAGTAGGAAGACCGTCGCAAAGGGATGAGATGCCTTTGAAACTGCAAGTCACATTATAGGAGTTTAAAAACTGGGTAGTGGATTTTGTTAGGTCGATTAATCCACCAATGGGGAGAACAGGATCCAGGTACATAATTACCGCGATAGACTACTTAACAAGATGGGAAGAGGCAGAACCAATTACATATTACAATGCATAGAGAGCTATGTGGTTCTTGTTTGACAACATAGTACAAGGTTTGGGTGTCCTAAATTACTGATGAGCGATCAGGGAACTCACTTTTTTAACAAGACAATTGCAACATTAACAGAAGAGTTCCAAATACAACATCAAAAGAGCACTGCATATCACCCACAAGAAAATGGAATTGTAGAGACCTTCAACAAGATATTGGAGAATGCATTGACAAAAGTGTGCAACATAAGACGAGATGTTTGGGACTTAAGAATCCATGCAGTGTTATGGGATTATAAAACTACACACAAGAAGTTGACAAGACAACCACCCCTTATATTAGCAGATAGTCAAGAAGCAATAATTCCCATGGAGTTTCTTATACTAAGTCTACACATTGCTGCAATGATAGACCTTGCATATTCCTACGTAGTAGACAAAAAACTATCACATTTATGAGAATTAAAGGAAGATTGATTTATTGTAGGGTGCCATCATTAAGTATAGAAGGAACGAGAAAAAGAATGGCATGATAGACACATCAAATAGAAAAATTTCCAGACAAGTGATCTAGTACTACTCTATGATAGTAAGTTCTTGATGCACCCATGAAAGTTCAGGATACACTGGCTAGGTCCATACATGATCAGATATGTGATTGTTGTAGGTGTTGTTCACTTAGAATAGTTGGATGTACAAGTCATGGAAGGACCACTGAATGGGATTCGATTGAAGATGTATAGGGATGACCATCCTTCCACGCACTACGGGAGCTACGTAGTTTAACTTGTATAATAGTGTACTATAGGAAGAAAAGACATGAAAAGGAAAGAAAAAACGAGTAAAACAAGAAAAATAAACAAAAGGGTTAAGAAAATAAGTCGTAAATTGAGAATTCTAAGAAGTTAAAGTTAGCAGGTAAAGAGGAAAAGTAGGAAAATGTTGCAGAAGAGAAAGACGAAGGCAAAAGGACACATAGACAAAGGAAGCAAGTTGGCACAAAGAAAAGAGATCACGCAGAAGGAAGAAATTGTGCAGATGACAACTAAGAGTAATTAAGACCGTCCATGATGGGATGTACAGTAAAGAGCTATAATGATGGTGAAGTAGTGGTGCTACGTAATAATAAATGTAGAGGATCATGACAGATTGCATAATCGAATGGAGAATTCTCCAAAGATACGAAGTTATGGAGCCTTAAAACAGGTAATGAATTCCAACCACTAGTGGATTAGATGGGAAGGTTTAGGAATGAAAATAAGTTGCAGCTGACAATGCAATATAAAAGCAAGTGAATGGCTGAAGGGGAAATGTTATTGTCATTTAGAGTTTGTAGAGAGAGTTGAAGTTATAGATCCAAGAGTCAAATTTATAGATCTGAGAGCCGAAGTTACAAAGCCAAATTTTAGAACCAAGTTCCAGAACCAGTTGGAAGTTGAAACCAATGTCACGGAGGAATATGGCACCACCAAAAGAAGCAGTAGCATCAACGTCAATACCAAAGAAACCGCACAGTCAGCTTGCAACACCACTGATAGTAGAGGAGACACAAGAGGCCTTGTTCTCAACACAAATATTCCCCAAGTATTATATCCCACCGAGAAATCCATCAGTGAAACAAGTTCATTTACAAAAGGATGTAAAGTACCTATTAGTGGAGCCACCGATTCCAGAGGGAGTCATTATGGAAGGGGATATGTTAGGGTTGATAACAACGTTGAAGTATGTAGACCATGATATCACCGATGAAAACAAGTTCACAGAGATAGTACCCAACAAGTTCTTGATAAATCACATTAGTTTCAAGACTCATATGATAGTCATTGAACCACAGGTATGGGATAGGGGGTTGTAGAAAGCAGGACTAAACCTGTTCAATATACTGCATTTTGGACGAATCCAGGAGATCAATGTGTCTGTAAAAATGTTGTTAAGTTGTGTACATAGGGGATACATGTGGCTTGATAGACTAGTGTCCATTGCTATTGATTTAATAGAGCACATTGCAGGTCTTCCTTCGCAGGGGCAGAACCTTGCATCATTATTTTTCAATAAGAAGAATGAAAAATCTCTCACTGGGAGCATGAAATAAAAATTCCATACATTCCGTAGATAGCACAATTTGGACGTCTCTAGAATTAATGACCCAATGGTAAGGTTTGAGATGCAATCCTTAGCCTGTAAGTTATTAAGGAAATGAAAAAAATATCAAGTGCCAACAACGGTCATAGTAGCAGCAGAACGATTTGTCGAGGGTATCTAGATGAACTAGGCAACGTTTTTGTTAAATAAATTTTTTATTGACTACGAGGAAGCACAGGATAAAGGGATAAAATTCCACTACTCTTGGCTATTGATTCTCATAGTTCTATCGGCTTGGACGGAGCTTGACGATAGTCAGTTTTTGGGAGTCACAAATAATCCTTGCTTAGTTGCACAATATCATAACCTTTGATACATGACACATAAGGCACGATAGATGAATAGTAATGTCGCATTCTATATTTACAAGGAAACTATCAGGGACAACATAGAGAGGACACCACACATAGCACCATAGGTGGTCGATTCATACAAGGTAGTGGCACGTTTTAAGGAAAGGAATCACCACATGTATGTTCAAGCAAAGAAGGACTCAGATCAACAGTGGCTGCCAACACAATACATATTGACGAAAGAGGAGATAGGAAACATTATTCGTGATTGGGACAATGAGTGGAAGATTCCACCAGTAGAGACAGGGCCATCGGAGATGCAAAACCCATAAATATATGAGGCCAATGAGGAGGAAGAAGAAGGAGACTACCAAGACAATGGGAAGGGCCCATAGGACACAACACCACAAAAAACACTGTGTACTGAAAAGAAGAGAAAAGAACCAAATACAAGGAGACCCTAACAACAATGACTGAAGCGAAAAATTGTTAAGTAAGTGTTTTTCCAGACTTTGATAGAAGACGATTTGGAGAAGATAGGAAATCAATTCAAAGAAGTCATTGATGATGCATTTCACCATGAAACACGCCAACAAGAAGAGATTAACAGATGCATGCAGGAACAAATGGAAGACTTGTGACAACTCTTTGAAGTAGAAAACATTGCGTCAGGGCGACACATGGAGGAGGAACTAAAAAAAATCACTACCAAGACTAGAGAGACAGGGCCAACAATATCCCAGTCTTTAGCATCCATAGGAGAATGAAGAATGATTAAGATAGTGATAGGGGAAGTTGAGTTCCCCATGATGGAAATACAAGAAYAATCCATGGCACTAGGTCACATTGACTTAGTGCTATCATAATTGTCAATGGATGTATTACATGAATTACATATGAGCACAATGTAAGAGATGAATGTGCATGCAGAGAAGACATCCACTGAGTTAGTAAAAGTCACGATAGGAAATGTCGCCTTAGAGACAAAGTACGATAAGGTTAAACGGGAGCATGATGAGGCCACGTAGAAGGTAGAGTGAGTGCAGTAGGAATTAGAGAAGTTATATCAAGAACTCCTAGAGGAACAAACAAAGAAGGAGGCCCCGGTAGAAGATCAAGTCATGAATATAAGTGAATCCATTTAGGGCTTCCGTGCACAAATAGTTGATCTGGAAGCGCGTGTGACACCAAGCACCCCACCTGAAGAGAGGGAGACGAGGAATCAAACCATGACAACAATGGTGGAAAATATAAATACTCTAGAAGTAGAGTGTGCTCAACTATACATAGAGACCATGGGCGTTTGGACACAACTCAGTGAGGATAAGGAGCAACAGGAAATCATTCAAAAGATCCAAAATGTGTAGGAAAAGGTGTAGAAATTACAAGCAGCGATGGGAACATTATCGCCAGCAGAGGTGGTAATTGCGATGAAAGAGAACTGAAAGTTGTATTCAGAAATGAATCATCTCAGGGTGGAGCAACAAGCTCACGCACAACATATAGAAGTATTACAGGAGGAAGCATACAACATGACAACGACCTTAGCAGTAACTCAAGGAATCATCAAACATCCATCTTAGGAAGGTGTCAAGAAGATGCAGGATTGCATCACTACATATATAGTTGACTAAATTTTGCAGAAGGAACTAGAGGTGAAAGAAAAGGTTGCAACAACAAAGGAGACTTTTGAAGCATTCATGGCGCACTAGAAGAAATCTTAAGTGGCTCGGGGAAATCCACAAGTGAGTGTTGGGGGCCTGTTGGATAGGCATTTTGGATAAGTTTTAGGATCTACACCAGAAGAAGTCAAATAATATGGACCAAAGCATGTGACGAAGGGACTTTAAGGACCAAAATGTGCAATAGAAGGATGCACGATGAAGCAGTGCACAAAAGGCGAAAACTGGTTATAAACCATTGGGTTTTTGGGGACACTTTTGTTCACTTTGTAACGGGCTTAGCCCTAGTTTGATGTATAAATATGTAAAGGGTTTTTGGGTAGAGGGGTTCATAATGTTAGTCATCTAAGGTTCAGAAGTATGAAAGTTCTTAGTGTTTTTTGGGTAAATAAGTCGAGCGAAGGAAGAAGTTTGAGGTACGAATGAGGAGTGAAGAGCGCACTATAGAAGAATGGTTAGGAAAGTTTGGGTAATGTTATTGTTCCGTATTTTGTAGCACGGTGCACAACTGTAATGGAATTATCAATGAATAATAATAGAAGTCAGTCGTTGTGGACGTAGCCCATGTTGGGTGAACCACGTTAAACCTGTGCATTGTGATGAGTTTACATGTTATGATGTTTAATGTTATTTCACAATGATGATAATGCTTAACTATGATGATGAATGTGTTAGTCATATATGATGCTATAATGTCACGCACTGAAGTATCTAGTAATTGAATGAACATAAAGTAAAGGAATGTCACACACAGGATCTGATGCATAATAAGTATTGTTAAGTAATGGAAATTGCACACATGAGTAAATGATATGTCGAATGCCTCGCTTCCATTCATCACTGTAGAAACTTGGTTATTACAACCCTTCTAGATGCCTTGGGTGAGACTTCACTTTCTCTGTAGGTAATGTCGAAAGGGCCAGTGTCTAAAGGCTTTGTTGGTATTTGAATGATTAACCCCGGGTCTGCTCACTTTGTGCCAACAGTAACTATCCATAGAGAATCTTAACGTCCTATTGGCCCACTTATAATGAGGTCTTACTAACTATTTTGGGCCTTGTTAATAAAGAGCACCATTTTTACAATGAGTGACTATTAATTAACTATTTAGTGGAACTTATTCAAGGAAGGTGACCTCATACATTAATAAAGTATCCTAAGTAAGGGGGTTAGGGTAGGACCCTAACACTAGGTTTAAAATTATTTGCTCCATAAAATTAATTTTTGGAGGAAAATCATGAGGTAGATGTGATCTTTCATCTTCCCACTTAGCCTTCTATAAAAGAGGAGGACTTGAGCAAAGGAGAAAAAAAGAGAGAAGGTATAGCTTTATTTTTCTAATTCATACATCTAAATTCATTCTTTCCATCCTTCATTTTCCTAACAATGCTAGCAATGAAAGGCATGATATAATATAAGGTCTAGTGATAGGGTGAAAGAAAAGTTTTCTTCCCTCTAAAGGCAAATTATATTTATTTCATTTATGAATATATTTGTTTGCAAATGTATATATGATTAACATTGTCATGAATGCAAATACCCTTCAGACAATCTAAGTGTGGGGTTTGTAAAGGTTCCATGCTACCTTGGGCTTCAACTGACATGGATTTAAGTTGGTGTGAACAACATATGGTCTCGTAAACATCTTGTTTACGAGAATCCATGTCGATTGTTATAACTCATTGGGTTATTATTGGTTGTATAGAAAACCTTTATCAACAATAAATATTTTGGGGTATACGCGTGCTTATTTTTCTCTACGTATTTTATTTTGTCGGCTTCGTTTGAAATTGTTTTCCATCCTATTTTGTTGGATTAACTATTGCCTACATGCATTACGGTTTCACTAATTATGAGATGTTTTTTATTATAATCTACTGGTAATTAACAACTAATTGCATAAATATACAATTATGGAATCTAACATTATTTTCTTCTTTACATTTAGTTTTGCACACATAATCAGATTTTGGCATTCCAACACTGTTTTAATTCAGATTTTAATGTTGCATATTTTGTTTAATTGACAATTGACATGATTCTTTGATTACATTTATTTAGTTTATTTATGCATTTCGGCTAATGTATATAGTTGTTTAAAATTAGACTTATATTTTGATTGCACTTTTAAAGGGAAACAATCACTAACATAAGGCATGTTCTAAAAACAAATTGTGTACACATAACTAGAGAATCAATACACTTAAGGGGAAAGACTCTGCTAACTAGTTTGATTAACAAATATAACTTGTGGTTCACTAGTTTAGGGATTTAATCATACCCTGTGTTTCCATCCTTGTTTTTCCCCTTGAGAACTCTGCAAGGGTGTTTGATAGCTGTGCTTGACTTATTCACTTGGAGCATCAAAACATCTAGATATCAATGGCACTCTATGGGAAGCATGATCTATGATTCCAAATAAGCAGGATGAGGTATTCCTCACTATCATTTGTCCTAACAACAAGGATTCTTTCTTAACCACATGGAACACTTCATATTTTCATTTCATTTATGGGTTGAGCATTCTCATATGGAGGCATCACTCTACCCACATCTACAAAACTTATGGAATAACATCGTATTTTGACCTATGTTCCACATCCCTCAAGCATTAACATTCACAGACAAAAGACAATGGACAAATACTTTCTTAGGATAGAGAAAAGCTCCTTTCAACATGTTTTCTCCCCCTAGAAACTTTCATAAACCAGGAGACAAGATCTACATCTCAACACTTCTAACATCTTCTTTAGTAGTTCAAATAATATCACCAATAGACATCCTCTTAGAGTCACCACCATCCCTCACTAGCCTTCTTGCACCACATCATGGATCCATGGGTACATTGGTCTAGAGTTTAGCCACATGGGACTTCCTCTAGTGCAATCATCTATTCAATTTGCATTAGTAGTCAGAGTATGATTTTCACTACACATATCCGCTTTAGTATTTCTATGACTCCCTAGCTTCTTCTCTCAATGTTGTCAGTTTAATGTTTCCAACACAATTATTTATTCTTGGTGTACACTGCTTTACGATCCTACTAGATCCACCTCTCTATGCAACTCCACACTCAACATATTGTGTTATTTCTTACAATGCTTTTCCACTTGGCATGTTTCAGAGTTTGGGAGGAAAGCAGGGATGCTTTCGATCTAAACTAGGAGGAATTGGTACAGAACATGAGGGCGCACCCACCAAGGAAATAACATTATCAACATTGACCCTCCTTTAAGGATGCATTCTTGGGATTCTCGCGTAATTAATTAGTAGTTAGTTGCATCCTTTCATCCCTTGATCTACGTGCATTTCATTATTTACTATTTATTCTTCGAGTTGTATGCATGCTAGTTTATTATTTATGTTTGGAAGTTATTTTAAAGTGGACCTATTGTAAAACTATAATAAGTCCTTTGGCCAAGTGAATAAAGTGTGCAATTGGTTATGAACTATATTTTCTCCTTCGCTTCCTATTGTTTTGTATTTTTCATTGCAAGTACTTCAAATCTGTCATACCTTTTGATATGGACATGTTCATTCCCTCCCTTCAAAAGGGAAACCAATGTGACGGATATTGCTAATTATCCCTAGAGTCCAAGTCTATGTGCATTGCATGCTAATCACCCTAATTCTATATAAATGTGTGTAGGGTGATGATTAAACTTACTATATAAAAGTTGAATGTAATGTCTTGATTTTTTGTTGATTCTCTATATGTTGTCTTTTCAATCTAACCTATAATCTCCATGCATGTAGTTGGATCCTTGTTGAGGACTCACATCTGTGTCAGTAGCAGCTCATGGAATATATTTACTATCACATGGATGTTTTCCTATCCATTTTTTGCACATTTATCAAATTTATGTGAGATTTTCAAGTTTGGATATATATGGATCTACTTGGCCATCAAACATGCCAAGAATGTTGCATTGTTACCAACAATAATTGAATTAGGCTTTGTTGACATTATAACAAACCTTCAAGATCATAAAATTGCAACTAGAGTTATGCTTGTATATTGGTATCAATTTTAAGATCTTGTAGGCCCAAAAGAAAATGTCTTCCTTAATACTATCCAATTTTGTATAATGCACATCATGGACCATACAAAAAGTCAATCAAGATATTTAAAAGCAACATAGCCTAGGATGCTTTCTTTTTGAAGCAACATAAACTTTTAGTTTGTTAGGATATTTAGACACTTAGGAGTTAGTTAAGATCTACTTGGTCTAATATGTCGTTAGGTAAAAGTGTGTTTCTTTAGTATGCATTAGTATGCATTTGTAGTTAGGAAATCCGATAGTCATGATATGTTCCCGACATAGAGTGATCCGACGGTTCATAATCTCCTCGATATTAATGGCCATTGATCCGTGGCTTAACACCCGATTGGTCCATGATCTCTATTTAAAGAGCATGGAGGGTCATTTGTCGATGATCGATTGTGAGAAACTCTCTTGTAAAATCTCTCTGTAATCTTTTTCTTTGCATTAATAAACTGCTCCAAGTGGCCGCATTGGCTGGGGCCGTGGATGTTTCCCCGTAGGGGTTTTACCAAATGAAAACATCGGTGTGTTGATCTTTGATATGGTTATGTGAGTGGTTACTGAAGGTGTTCGTCCTCTGTTGGAATACCTGTGTTGTCGAACATGGTATCAGAGCCTGTTTGAAGACCCGCTCCTGTTGTAGATCGAGATCGTGAAGGCGAGTTGCCTCATCTCCATTTTCTGGCATTTTTGTACATTTCTGAGATGAGAGAACTGTTCCATTGCGTCCGGAGCACTCGTTTCATTTAGGAACACTTTTCGTTTCACTCGAAAAGGTTTTTGTTTGTCCAAGATACGGCCATTACAGTCAGATCCGAAGGTATAAAGTCTGAATACGCATTTTTTTTATTTTTGCAAAGTTTTGATTTTATTTCGGTTTGTATTTTCTATTTCCAGGCTGCTACTCTTTTAGATTTGCATATGCTCTTTTCCCCGTGNGGTGCATCTTCCGGGTAAGCTAGCCGAGATCTAACCCTTGTTGTCATCGAGAAGCAAAATTTTTTTCTTGTGTAAAAAGAGTTTTTTTGGAGCATGCTCTCCAAGGCCGTCTTCCACCACCACCACCACCACCACAACAACAACAACAAAAACAACCCCAATCCTCCTTCTGAACATTACAACATGTTTTGCTAGACCATTTGGTTGAAACTTGCCTTATTAAGTAAGAGGTCTTGAGTTCAAGTCTCTCTTTTGTTACCTTTTTTGAAAAAGTTAATGCTATAAATTGTAAAGTGCATTTCACTTCAAGTATAAAAGTGAATCACTATAAGTAGCTTTATATTTTTTTTTAGAGTTATATTGCATGCAACTTTTCTGTTATAAGGTAACCTCATTGTAAAAGTGATCCCCACTTCTCTTTATAAAAATGGGTCACTTCATAAAGTAGCTTACATTATCACGTAGTTATTTGGTTACCGTTTATGCCTTTTTTAAAAGGGGCATAACTCTCACATCGGAAGTCCGTTTCCAGTGCCGTTTTTTTTAAAACTGCACAAATTTTCGAGATCTTTCCATCCAGATCATTAGTTTCAGTTTTTAAATCTGCATTATCTACATATTTAATATGGCTTCTACAAGTATTTTCATGCTTACCAGCGACAACTACTTCCAATGGAGATCCCATATGGAAGATTTATTAAGAAGTAAAGGCCTGTATCGGATTACCATGGGAAAGGAAATGACCCCCACTGATGATGATAAGAAATCCAAATGGGATAATAGGAATGACAAAGCACGTGGACTAATTGGAATGTCCATCTCTCCTGATCTAAGGTACCACTTTCAAGGAATTGATGACCCCGAAGCAGCTTGGGACAAGATTGAATCTGTGTTTGGTAAACTCAATATTATTTGAGCACAACAGTTAGAAAATCAAATACTGACCTTAAGTCCAAGTGATTTTTCTTGCCTTGGAGACTATCTATCTAAGTTTAAAACACTCAGACTTTTATGTGAATAATGTAACATAACAATGAAGGAAGAGTGTTGCATATATCTTATTCTTTCTAAGCTAGGTAGTGCATATTCTGTGTTTGTATCTACCTTCTATGCCATGAAAGAGGTTGTAGAGAAAGCTTA
>JASDQU010304200.1:0-13705 GCA_032191745.1 Picea mariana | reverse complement strand
TTTCACGCATATTCTTTTCATGTTAAAAAACGTGTCGGGCTCCAAATTATGTTTTATGGCCATTATAGCGGGCGCACAATCCTATTTTAAAGAAAATAGGATTAAATAAAATGGTCGTTGTTATAAAATATGTTTTAAAGAAAATGTCTTATATTAAAAATAAGGGGGGGTCGCAGGGTGCTATGGGCCCCTCCCCTCCCCTTCACATGTCAACCTCCATAGTATTCATCACTTTCCTTAACAAAGGCACTTATAAAACCACGTGTCATTAAAAAAGGAAACCCCCTTTTGACTATTATTATTTCAAATTAATTTTTGTTTTAAATGAGATTTGTTTTATTTTATTATTTTGAAAAATTTAAAGCTTAAATCATTTTTCTTTTGAACAATTTTTAAGATAAAACATTGTGGATCAATGTGGAGTTAATTGATGCTTAATGGTGTTGACAAGGGGGATTTTAGCGCAATTAAGTATGACTTCAAAGGTCCATAACTTACTCATATGATATCTGATTGAGGTGCCATTTTTTGGCAATGTGGAGAGCATAGGGAGAGGTTTCTAGCAAGAAAACTTACCACTTCATTCAAGCATTTTAGTAATTTCATGGTTAATGAGACTTGTTTGGTGGGAAATCCTTGGTGGTCATTTTAGCACTTCTGGACCTCAGATTTTGATTCTGTTAGTGGATTTGGATTCATAATCTTACAAAACTTATAGTGGGTCTATTTTAGCGGTGAAAGATCCACTTTGACTAGTACCCAAATTGCGAGCAAAGGCATTTTTTAATAAATGTTCGGACCTCGTTCTCACTACTTTGCCCGAATTCAATTCCATCAATTCCTGGAACATTTGTGGTATATAGGCTTTCAATCTATCCACTAGAACTGAGGTCATTCGTTAGTGGTTGAGAAATATTATCCTGTGAAGACAACCAACTAATGTTTGGAGCACTTGATACCGAGTACATGTCAGGAGGACCAATTATTTTCTGCGATGCAATTTAGAGCCAACCTTTGTCTTGTAGATGCTGTAATCAACCCATATAAAAATAAAAGGCACTTTCACAGCTAGGGTTAGTCATAGAATCAAGAGGAGAAAAACATACATGCAGATATGGTACGCATAATGAAAGCTTCTAGTGACACAAACACCCTCGCCAAGATTATTATCATACTTAATCAAGACTTCAACATGACATAGATCAAAATCAACATGTATCAAATATCAGTCATCTAGCCAAAATGAAATTCTTAACCATTGAAAATGAAAAGAACATGACTAATGGGCATAGTGATCAAAGGATCCGAGTTGAAAGAATTTTAAGAGATACCTCAATATGCAAGTGTCTCACTGACACAATTTATGTTAACGAGAAAAGCGAGTTCCCTCCTGATACACCCTATGTCGACAAGGGATGGAAATCTTCTGCTGACATATTGGAAGAAGAAGAGGATTATGTGCCAATGAGCATTGTATCGAAGAGAAATAGGGATTCTTGGCTGGTGTGTTGGTGATCGAAGGTTGTTTCACCACTGATGTGTTGGCATTCAAAATTTGTTTCCCTACTGCTGTGTCAGCGGTCATAAGTTGTTTCACCTCCGCTGATAAGAAGAAAACGTGAAAATTTTCTAAGTGTTGAAAGGATTTATAGCATTGGCGAGAATAGGGAGCTATCGTTGATATAGGCCATATCGACAGATGATGATGATTCCCATCCAATGTATCGACAAAAAATAGTAATTCCTCGTTGATACAAGGTGTATCGGTGGGTGATGATGATCTTCAAACTTTTTAGTGAGTAAATTTGGAAGGGAAGAAAAAGAAGTTTGAGCTTCAAAACTTGTAGGCAAAAGATTCTGAGGTTTCTAATGGAAAGAAACACTAAAAGGGGTCCTATTTCTTGACTTCTAATGAATGGCTTCAATGTTGAAGTTAATAAATTAAGGGAGGGTGTTGCCGTTAGCACAACAAGTTCATCGTTGAAGGCTATGGCAATCTTAGGGAAGTTTTCTTTTATACATGCCTAACTTTTCTTGATTGATTTCAACAACCTCAGATTCCAATCAACAGTCACAAGCTCCTAGCAAATGGCAAGTGGGGAAAACATTTTGATTTCGTTATTTGGACAAAAGCCATCAGACTCATGTGTTTATACGCTTGGATACACACCAATGGGATCATGACTATCTTTATTATGGATCAAGAATGAGGACACGATCGCCTTATTTGGAGATGTAAAGAACATTATTTTGTGGAAACATAATTCTCATCATAATTGGTGTATTACTATTTCACAAATACTTTTTGTAGTCAAAATTTCGACCTTTTCTCTAATTCAATAAAGTTATAAACACATCCATTTTCTATTTTGTGTACACGTGATGGTTAATTTCACTTTATGGTATGCATTTTAACTATTGGATTCTTAGATTTTGCCAAATTGTAAAGGTTTGTATTTTATCTTAAACTTGAACTCTACTTTGTGAGAAACTATATTAGAATAGGAAACAATTAGTATATGATTTAGTTCCAATCAGTAGAATTTTCCATTTTATTGACATGCTCGTTACAGGTGAATAAAAAACTGTAGCAAAAACACCCAGGTTTTGTACCATGGTCAGTACATTGTGATAATATAAATCTTTCATATAATGGAAAAATTCTCACACGGATTATTTTTTAAAGCATGCCCAAAAGGAAATCAATAGTCCCATATAAATGACTTTTAATATTTCCAATAGAGATAGGCTAGGATATTATGCTCTTATGTGCAATAAGTGTTCTTTATTCTCTAAACTTGTTGACATATTTTTACAACCAATTTACATTTATTCCATTAAAAACATTCATCAAACACATTGCATGTATTCCAAGTGCTCACAAAAATAGAAAAGACACCATGGGAATTTTTATTATGGATGGAACTCAATCACAACAAAACAAATCTCCTATTGCCTACTATAGCAACTGCAATACATCTCTAATCACACAATAAGAAAAACAAAACCTGGAATAATGACGTTGCAACCTCTCCACTAGTTGATATGTCCTCCTTAAGGAAACCCCAGGGACCTCTTGAGAAAGTCACTACACCTCCATAATTGAAATGGATCCACCAAATGAAGCTCCAATGAAGATCCTAGATGGATCCTCCTCCTTGTCTAGCTAGGGTGGATATTGCATCATCTAAGCTAAACTACAATGGAAGGGTTTTTCCAAAACCCTAATTAATATCTTGGCTTCATGAGCACTCCAAAGAGATCAATCCAAAACATGATCCAAAGTGAAGCGCTACCCCTCCTTTTATTCTTCCTCCATGCCCTTCTAGAACTTCCCCTTTTTTACTAAATCAAACATGACCCTTATTCCTCCTTTTTATTTTTCACTTAAAGATTAAAGTCACTTTACTAATGTTTAGCAACTATTAATATAAAATTTACTTTATTATCTTTTAATTAAATGTCACTTTGGAAACATAACATCTCCTAGCTAGGTGACATGAAATAAACCCTTCAACTCCCTTTTTCTTCACTGACAAGCCTCGTAAGTCATCCTCACTGCAGAACATGGTGTTGATATTATGGTAGTTGTGGGAGGTATTAACCTCCACGTGTAACCTTGACAAGAATAGAATATTCCGGAAACCAAGAAGAAACCTGAAAGCATTGGACATAACCCTATAAGACAAGTCCGCTAAAGGAAATATTTAATATTGAGTTTTTATCCTCCAGAATGAGAAGTAGGCCTAGACAGCTAAGGAGGAGCAGTATAAATACAGGATTCCAGATCTCATTTGGACACACACAACTCGCAACTGCAGAAATTTAGTTGTGCGCAAGTCTCGAGAGTAGCTACAGCTGCAACTATTGCAACTTGTATTTTCGGTTTCAATCTTGGAATCTCTATTGGTTATGGTTTGGACTTTCTTCTTGGTATGCTAACTTTGGAGAGTGATATGCTACCTTGATTGGCTATTAGGCCTAGGGTTTGCTTCTAGAATTATTCTTTGTCAAGGTTAAGGTGCTTAGGGGTGGCTTCGGCCTATGATTGGGTGAAATTATTGCTATATTGTCTATGGTTAAATGAGCACACCTATTATTTCTAACAGGTTATGGGCCCACACTATCTTCATATAGTTTAACCACTGGAAGATAGATTGGGAGGATTTGCTCAATTACAGTTGCAGTTGCAGTCAAAGTTTTTGTTGCAGCAACAAAACCCTAACCCTCTTGTTAAGACACCTTAAGTGAATAGATTGACCTAATTTCAAGATATCCTAGTGTGCCCTAACCTACCACACCTCCTGGTACTCTCAACAAGCTAAGACGTCAAGTTTGATTTTTTGTCAAAGTCAAAGGTTGACCAAGTCAAAGCAGTCATGACCTACTCTATGAAGTCAAGAAACAAGTTAGAAGGGGATTCTAACTTCATAGCATGGAGTACAAGGATTGATCTCATCCTTTCCAAGAATAAAGTGTTGGATATCGTCAAAGGAAAGATCATGGAACCATAGTTTGAAGAAGGAAAAGAGAAGGAACCTCAAAATGTTGCAGTTATGGAGAAGTTCAAGGACAATGAAATCAATGCCATGAGTATCATAGTGGACTCTGTAAAAGACCACTTGATACCCTACATATCTTATCTTGACTCATCTAAGAAGATGTACGATGCCCTAAATAATCTCTTCCCAGTCAAAAACATTGGACAAGTAATGAGTCTGAAGAATGAGCTTCGCGACATGAAAATGAATGATGATGAAAGCATAACATCATACTTTTTGAGAATCTCTCAGTTAAGAGATCAACTACAAGCTATTGAAGAAATAATATCAAGGAACCAATAAATATAGTACTCAACATCCTTCCCAAGACATGGGATGCATTTGCCGCAAGCATGAGCACAAGAAAGGAGTATCTCACATTTGAAGAACTTTGTACGTGATGTGCACAAGAAGAATCAAGGATTAGCACAAAAGAGAAATACTTAAAGAAATATGATGATCAATCCTTCACAACAAATTTCAAGAATTTCAGGAATAAGAGGAAGTTTGGCTTAACGAAGGAAACTGACGAAGCATCAGTTGCCGAAGAAAGGGAACCCTCAAAGAAGGCCAAGCAGGATAAGAAAAACTTCTTCTTCTTAGACAAGGTAACAATATTCTTCAAAGTTCTTATACATACCATGTTTACATAGTTTCTATACATATCTTGCATATCTATTTCTTAGAAGACAAGATATTCAAGTGAAACAATACATATGGAAGAATAACAAGATAAGGATAGCTATCACGATGAATACAAGTCAAACAATATACATGAAAAGATGAAGTACGTTGACAACCTTTGGTAACAATTCTTGTGGAAGCTATTATATAAGTAAAAACTGCCAGATAAGCCGAAATCAGAATCAAACCTGAAGATACCCAGAAGAAGTCAAAACAAAGGAAATTAGAAAAAGACTTGTGACACCTTGTACAAGAAAATAAGAATGCAAACGAAAACATGGACTATCTTATATGGAGGGAGATGATTACAAAATTCCAAAAGAAGAGCATGAATTCATGCATGAAGCAAGGATTAGGAGGGAGCTAAACCTAAACAATATGATCCATTGAGAATTATGAAGTATCTATCCATGTTCCCATTGAAAGTAGTAGCCATGAAAAGCAACACGTGTTCAATTTGGATTTAGAAGAAGTCTTCTTAGAAAAGAAGCCTTAAAGTATCCTTCGTTGTCCATCTACATCCATGATACTATGATGAAAGGAAGAAGTTGGAATCTTCAGGGCATGGAATCTATAGAAGACTTCATGGACCCAAGAGCTAAAGAGAAACATGAGGAAGAACATGAATATTCCAAGAAAGAAAGAAAAAGCCAGAACAACCAGTTATTATACCGAGAATCACAAAGACTACCAACTTGGTTTGAACTCACTAAGAAGTAATCGAGCAGAAGAAATGGAAGTTATGATAAAGAACAACGTGAAAAATACTTATGAATGGAAGCATTGCAAGATTCAGAAGTTCTTCCAGAAGGAAGGAAAAGACTATTAAAACAACTTGTTCCAGATATACCTCTTGTAGTATCCATGGATTGGAATTTACATGTAAAAGACTGTTCTTCCCAATAAATAAAGCGAGAAAGAAGCTTATACTAGAAAGAGACCCATGTATGCAGATATAAGAAGACCTTGTATGGATTCAAACAACTTGATGCATAATATCTCATATACAACAGAAGAGTGGTGAAAAATTTCTATGACAGAGATAATGTATTAGAATAGTTACTCAGAAGTCTGGGATGATGGATTTCTAATCCATGACAAACTCTCATGATGATAGAAGAAGTGCTACTTGGATATGTTTCAGTTTGAGCCTTGCCACGATGTCATGAGCTAGCAGGAAACAAAAGTGTTGAATTCGACCTTGATATATTGTAATGATTATAGGTATATGAAGCCTTTAGAGAAACCCAGTGTTCCATGACAAACCGAAGTACATTGAGATCAAAAATTACATTCTCTGTGATAAAGTCCAGAAAAGAGAAGTGGTTCTCCAATATATCTCCATAGATGAGCAGATAGCAAATATTTTGGTAAAGCCTCTGTCCAAGATGAAAAAGTTTGCGTACTTAAGAAACAAGTTGGGGCTCGTGGACATGAATTCCTTATTGAAAAATGAAGAGATTACTCCGAGGTTAGGAGTGACAACTGATGTGTTATTGATTTATGGACAATCATTTTTCAGTTCGAAAAATGGTCCAGGATGAGCAGTTCCTTTCCAGTTTGGAAAGTGGTTTTAGATTTCCGATGAACATGCATTTTCCAATTTGGAAAATGGTCAAGATCGGACAGTAATTTTCATAATGAAAATGGTTTGATAGATTGCTTATGTACCATAGACAATGATTCCCCTTGTGGCCAATGTGGGGGAATGGTCTAGGACAATTATTCTTCTTGGAAGTCACTCTGAGTAGTGGTCAAGTAGAATGGTCCACCTTGCGGGGAAATCATTCTTTCGAAGTTCATAATTGTGAGCAGTTTCAAATAATGGTCCGTTTTGGAGGTTGGTGCAGGACAGTCATTTCCATTAGGAAATTATCCAGACATTCATTCCCTAAGGCAGACTCATTCTATCTAGGTTTCACTATGATTATTGTCGGAGAAATGACCCAATTAGGTGAATGGTCTAGGTTCAACAGTCAGGGACAGGCATTCCCTAGGGCAGACTCATTCTCTCCCGGTTGCACTATGACTAGTGCCGAAGGAATGGCCCAGTTAGGTTAATGGCCCAGGCTCAAAAATTAGGGACAATTATTCTTCTATGCCTGAGAAGAATAGTCTAGATAGCCCATGGTTGATGTTTTACATTCCAAGGGAAGATGCTTTTCCATATCTCACAGATGTGAGTGGAAGAATGGTCCAGGTGACTCAGTTTAAATCATGATATTGTTTTATGCAGATTGATATCAGCTGATATGATTTCTATGGAGACTGTATGTCTCTGGACAATAGATGTATGCTACTGTGGTGGATGTGTTCCACTGTTGTGACTATGTGTCGTTGATTAAGTAGTCGTGTTCTACTTGGTGTGGTTGTGTACCACTGGATAGTAGTTGTGTACTATTATGGATAGACACAATTGTGCTCTATTGAATGACATTGTTCTGATTTCCATGTAGACTATCAATAGTGTTGAAAATGATTATCATCTAGATGGATAGTCAATGTGATGATGGATAGTCAGTGTGATGATTATCATCTAGGACATATGTCTGGATTAGAATAATAGTCTTCATAGCCCATGGCATGGCTTCCAACATATGTTGGAATAGTTATTATTCTGGGACATATGTCCGGATTAGAAGAATGGTTCTTTTATCACTCTGTGGAGTGAGTGACTTATTCAACACCATTCCTAATTACTCATATGGAATATGGCTTCGAGAGATGATGCAGTTGATGTTATCAGATGATACTGATAGTGATGATGGTGCTCATGATCTAATCATGAGATATCCTATATGGGTATGATGATGCTACCGGTTGAATGGTATGTTTGTGCTCAATACAATTACCTTCAATACCTCCCTAGATAGGAGGGAGTGTTGATATTATGGTAGCTGTGGGATGTATTAACCTCCATGTGTAACCCTTAAAAGAATAGAATATTCACAGAATCAAGAAGAAACCCTAAAGCATTGGACATAACCCTAGAAGACAAGTCGTCTAAAGGAAATATTTAATATTGAGTTTTTATCCTCCATAATGAGAAGTCAGCCCAGACAGCTAAGGAGGAGCAATATAAATACAGGATGACAAAGTTCATTTGGACACACACAACTCACAATTGCAGAAATTTAGTTGTGCACAAGTCTGGAGAGTCGCTGCAGCTGCAACCACTACAACTTGTATTTTCGGTTTCAGTCTTGGACTCTCTCTTGGTTATGGTTTGGACTTTCTGCTTGGTATGGTAACTCTGGAGAGTGATACAGTACCTTGATTGGCTATTAGGCCTAGGGTTTGATTCCATAATTATTCTCTGTCAAGGTTAAGGTGCTTGGGGGTGGCTTCGGCCTATGGTTTGGTGACAATATTTCTATATTGTCTATGGTTAAACAAGCACACATATTATTTCTAACATAGGGGAACCCAAAAAAGGGGACATGACATGACTATAGTCAAGTTGATATGTCATCAATGATTAAAGAAGATCAATGCCATATGTTTTTTTTGGAAAGGGACATAAGCTATGGATGTCACTGCAATAAGACATGATGGATTTTCTGGACATGAAAATCAATTTGATGGCATTTTCTAGAGTCATTGCAGGCATGATGCGTTATATGTTTTTATGAAATTTCCCCTTTTCCATTTGAAGTTATAGCATGCCAAATGAACTTCCACATTATGACTGTCAATATTGAAACATGGAAAACATACATTCCAAGCTTCTTATTTTTCTTGAATTTTGACTCATATCCGAGTGGTAGACAAATTTGAATTGTTAAAAAAAAGGTTGCATGTAAGGTCCAACTTTTCCTTATTTGTTATACACATAAAGTCCATATCCGAGTGGTAGACAAATTTGAATTGTTAAAAAAAAGGTTGCATGTAAGGTCCAACTTTTCCTTATTTGTTATACACAAAGTCCATTTTCAGGCATATCTATTTATGTGATGGATATGAAAATGTGTGTGCCCAATTGTGTATAATATATTGAATTGAAGAATCTAAAACATTAATTTGTGTTTGCAAACATCGGCATTGGAAAATATCGCCGAGGGTTCGAAAATGAAAATATCGGCAACATCGGGGACAATATCGGAAAATGTCTTAAGAATGAAAAAATACAAAAATATTCATTTTTTTTCATTTTTTTAAATATCTAAAGCATCAACAACATCAAATAAATGCATTACCATATAAATATGAAAACAAAACTGATATATAAGAGGTATAAGATATCTAGTAAACTCAAATACATCACAGATTGACACTGAATCATGTCTTGACTCTAAAGCCTCAAAATATCATAAAAAAATATAATAAATGTATCTCATCATCATGAGTCATCTACAATAAAATAAGATAAATAAACTAACGATTCTATCTACCCCTCTTACGACTAAAGGTGATGGCTCTAGAAATGGATTTTCCTTTAGAGGAAGAAGGCCCTGGGGCTGGCATTGGACTTTGATGTCTTGTAGAAGAAGCAAGAGATATAATCCAATGTCCTTTACTAGTGATACTACCAAGTAAAACTCGCTCTATTGGAGTTCATGAAGATATATTCATGTGCATCCATATGAATCTAAACCATTATACACAAATATGGAAATTTTCTCATGTAAATAGCAAGTAAGGGTGCATATAACCAGAATAACACCGAGTGCAATGCATCTCTGAACCAAAATACATTAACAAAGAGGCTGTAAATTGCCTCTAGAGTCCAAAAAAATCATGCTACAACAAATAACTACATATCATCAAAACCATTTCCTATATTAGGATCCTCATCATCAGTTTCACCCTCTAAACATTAAAATAAGATAGAAAAAGCTTAACATGCCTAATAAGTGATTTTACTTAAGTGAAGGGCACATTTTTACTACGGTCATGATAGAAGAGTTCAACAATCAATGCGACCAACATCGAGGTACATAGAGGGCTCGATGCTCTTGACTAAATGCCAGTTCCATACCCTCACACATGATAGAATTTAGTGGAAATGTTGCAATATTGTCAATCTTGAAATCCTAAAAACCATGTCTATTGAATTTTGAATGGGACCTAAAATTCTACTTTCTTTATATGAATTCCAATGAGTTTGGAGCCACTCTCAAACATCGTGAAACAATTAATGGTAATGTTAAAAATTTAAGTAAAAGGATGAAAATGAAAGATAAATGAGAATGTCACTTTTAATATTACCATTAATTAGTAGATTACTAGCCTCTTTATGTTTGCAAAATCACAAAAAAAACTAACTTGCAGCTCTTGCTCCTTTGCTCTCCAAACCCCACATTTTGTTTTCAAAATAACACTTTAAAACCCAAAACTTGACTTTTTGACTGTCTGCAACATTTTCCATCAACTCGCGATATTATCACGTTATTTTCAAAAATATTGTGATATTATTGCAAAAAAAAAATGTCGTGATATTTTCAAATGATAATATCGCTTACCCTCGAAACGGCGATAATATCGCGATGTCGGCAATATTATCGCGATGTTGATAAATAATCTTCCAAGTGATTATTTTGATTTTCCTATTTCCATTTGGCACAAATATATTTCTTTCCCATGAAATAGAAGATGACATTTTGGTTTAAAATTTTAAATAATCTATAATATCTACAAGGATATTTGGTTGTTGAATTCTGGTACAAGGATATATATACATCTGGCTGGATAAATAAGCGACACACCTACATATGATAATAAATTTGTACTTCAAATTGTTTTTGTGAGTTGCATTCTGAACACAATGTCATTTGCAGAAAATGCTTGGATTCCAGTTTTCATTTATAGACTTGGTTTTTCAGTCCAGATCATTTCCCAGGAAGAGCTATCTCAATTGAAATATGATATTTTTTCTTATATATTAGTCAAATTAGATTTTGAGACCTCTGCTATATTCAAGTCTATTGCGAGTAGAAGTTTCCCAACAGTTTTATTTTTAAGTAAAAAAGGCTCATGTGCATATTTTTTATTATTAGTAATTAAATGGAAGCATTTCTTAAAAAACAAGAGGAGCTGCAAAGCAGCAAGCCCCTGCCTTAAGTGGTAGTTTACAAAAAGCACAGCCTTGGAGAGAGTAAAGCAATGGGATTACCGATAGAAACATATAGAAGCATAAGTCTTTTAATAAAATTATATTAAAAAGTTTATTTGGTTAGTGCCAATGCCTTGTGGGAGATCTACGTGGCAACACTTTCTAGTGCCAATGCTTTGTGGGAGATTTACATGGCAACACTTTCCATAATGAAAAATGGGAGAGTGAAATGTGTATTAAAAAAAGAATTTTCATGTGTCATGTTTAAAAAAATAAAAAAGGTTTAAGAGTTGGAAGAAAAGCTTCTTAAACATAATAATTTTAAGAGTTGGAAGAATTCAAGATTATTTATTAATTACTTCGAAAGGCGTACATCTATTGACAATAAGTACAATTAATCACCTTTTAATCTAAAATTCTAATCTGATGGCTAACACTTGAAGACGTTGGCATATTCTTAGTCGTCCTCCCAAATCAATGAATGCTATTTCCTCTTCATAACTTCCTTGTATTTTTGAATGCATCCATTAACCTATTTACCTTTTAACATTTACCTAATCATATTAAAAAATTACTGTATTACTATATGATTGCAACTTTTAAATGATTAAACTTTGGATTTAACAAACTGGCTATGCTGGCTGTAGATGCTCATTTTTTGGTTGTGCGTTTCATTTTCTGTCCGTGACTTTCAATGTTCATCAACCACTGTTTTGAATAGCTATGCTAGTAGATAAAGCTTTCAAAGATAAAGTGAATATGCTATTAGATAAAGCTTTCAAAGATAAAGTGAAGCACCACATGCAGCTTCTGCTAGACTCTTTTCACGTAATTATAGACAATGAAAAAAACTTCCAATGCCTTGAGCATCAACTGTCATGGCTACGTTTCCAAGGAATTGAAAGGTTGAAGAACTATTCTTGAATGAATCATTTTGTCAACATTTCAGAGATGCTGAATGTGTATATCAATTTTAACAGAGGATCTAAAGTACAAATCGGCTCTGATATTATTCGATGTATGTCATGTTCACCAACATATATCGGTTTCCTCGGTGAACATTTTTCAACTTTAAAAATGAGTAAGTATTTCTTGTGTGAAGACATTATATTGTTACCCTATTTTGAACAAGATCGTGTTGAATGTCTAATTCATTGAAGAACTGGAAGGTTATAGATTCTTCATATCCATTCACCCTTGAAATTGAGTATTATTTATGACATGGAGAAATACTCACTTCTTATTTGATAATTATATTATTTTCGACGTTGGAACAAAAAGATGATATACTATAAAACTAAAAACATTACGATTCGAAGTTGAATTATATAGGGTCTATTCGAAGCCAACTTTAATAATGTATAAACAAATAAGGAGTTTATAAAGACAAAGATTCTAAGTTGAATTATAAGAGTCTGAATGCGATTTGAACTAAGGTTAAGACTGGGATATCTGAGCACACAGGGATGAATGAAGAACCGATCTCAATTTGACCAGCTGGGGTGTCCCATATTCAAGGATCAGAGCCCAAAATATGTATTTCCACAACAACTTTGAGGTCGCATCTTGGCATCTTCTCAATTCTAAACCCGACCTGGATCTACTGGTGCATGAGAAAGATATGTTGCATGCTCACCGTAGGACAATGGTAGTGTGAAGGTTAAGATTTTCTGTCGGCCTGTCCTATTATCCTCAAGCCTATCCTTCCTGTCTGCATTTATCTTCCTGGCATCTTGTCAATCCTGCAGCGATTGGCGATTTATGATGGTATGCGGGAGTAGAATCCATGGTTGCAACAACCAACATCTATAAGGGTCTAAGGTAGGTGCATTGTCTGCCTTCCTTTGCTTGCCCGCCTCTCATCCCTTAAGTATTTCATGCGTCGGGATACTTTGTTACAGTGAGTAGGACATGAAATGATTGTTTGGGGTAAAATTGAAATTGTTAATTTCATTTATTTTTAAATGATACAATATTTGAGAGAAAGCAATCTTGGTGTTGTAAACAGGATGGACAATACTTTCAAGCATCAGATCCACTAAGGTACCTCTCCAACAATTTCATGTTTTTCCTGTAACACAAAAATAAATCCAATCCCACTATGAAGATAATTAACAACATTTGCCATAGATTACGCTCACTTTGTTCAAAACAAATAGAATACTTTAGACTCACCAGAGAACTTTTCGGTCAGCTGTAGATGGATAGTTCACAAGAATGGCTTCCAATTCTACTGGTGGCACATGCACAGGTACATATAGCCTAAATAACCAATGTTCATAAAGAGATTTTTGTTTTTATAAATTTGCAAAAGACATTGTCTTTCTCATAATTTTTAGTGTCTAGAGCATTGTACCAAACAAGTTATGAAGGTAGACATTAGCCAAGCACTTATGTAAGGTATTCAAAATTCTAGAAAAATATTTTC
>JASDQU010304198.1:0-11857 GCA_032191745.1 Picea mariana | reverse complement strand
TAGTTGGATGTCCTTCTTTTGTTGTTCCTTTCTTAGTGAGACTATTTCAACTTCCATATTCTCTGTTATTTTATTCTTTTCTTCCAGTTGTCTCTTGAGTGTTTCTTCAATCACTTTGGATACTTCCAACGAAATCCTTACATATATGATAGTTTACTTGGATTATTCATAATTTTTTCTAGGTTTTTGAAAGCCTTCCTTCAATTTACTTAATTATTTTTTGAGATACTTATTTTTCTTCCTTGTTGTTCTTAGATCACTTAAGGAACTGATCAATTCTTCCTCAAGATTCACTTCTTCTTCTTATTCAGAGTCTCCTTGATTTTTGTCACTAGTTTTCTCTTGATTCTATAACTCCATGAAGAGTACTCTTCTTGATTCATTGCCACTATCATCATCTTCATCGGATGAGGAAATATTTTCTTTCGAATAGAGACATTTATTTTTGAAAAATATTTATTTATTTATTTCCTTGTCTCATTTCTGATATTTATTGTATTTCTTTTCTTCTTCATCACTATATGAACCCCTTGCATAAGGACATTTAGAACAAAAATGACCAACTTTACCACAATTAAAGCATTTGAAAGGAATCTTACCTTTGTACTTCCAGGTTCCTCTTTTCATCTTTCTCACAAAGGTGACTTCTTATTCATTGTCTGAATCATTACCATTGCTAGAGAAGGGTTTTGACTTTGGTTTTTTCTTTATTTTCTTCTTGGAGGCTTTGAAAGTTACTTCCCTTCTGTATGGATTTTCATGTTTTGTTCTCATTTCATATGCTGAATTATTCCATGTAATTCATCCATGATCAATGTAGCTAGATATTCTCTTTATTCTGGAGCTAAGATTTTAGGGTCAAATCTCATTGGAAGAAATCTTAGTATCTTTTGCACAATAATTGAATTTTAGTCTTTTCTCTCAGTCCTCTTATATTATTCATAATTTCATCAAGTCAGAGAAAACAAGTTGCAATATATTCATCTTCCTTCATTATTATATGTTCAAATTGTCCTCTGTAAGTCTGAATCTTGGCCCCTTCGAATTTATCATCTCTTTCATAAACATTCTTGAGGTTGTCCCAAATTTCTTTTGCAGAATCACAATGTATAACCATAACAAATTATGAACATGTTAGACCACTTAGAATGACATTTATAGCCTTTGAATTGTATTCAATGATCCTTTTACCAACATTATCAATTGGGAGAGAAGTTTGTGCAATGTATTGATTTACTATAGCTTGCCAAACATCAAATCCTTGTGTATGAAAAAAAACTCTCAGCGTTATGGTCCAAAAAACATAATTTTTTCCATCAAAAAATGGTGTTCCATTTTAGGTAAATTATCCTTGCTTATTCATGATTTTCCTTATAGTGTTTAGACTATTCCCAAAGGAACCCACTATGATACCAATTGTTAGAATATTCAAGAATACTAAGAGAGGTGGGTGAATCAATATAGAGTTATTCAACAATTTTAACCTTGAAAAACTACAAAAACATTAACCATTAATCATGTAATTAATCATCACATAAATTCATATACATTGCACACAAATTTTTACATGGAAAACCAACTGGAATAAAGCCACATAAACTTTTTTGAAGTAGTTTCAAGATTTTACAAGAACGAACTTGAAGGAAGCATCCACTCCTTGGTTTTTCCGGCATCTACTATAAGGAGACACTAATCCCCTTGGAATATTTTAAATGATGAAACAAGATCAAATAAACCTTCAAAGGAAATCCAAAAATCACTTCTAAAATCTCCATACAAAACTACTCAGAACTATACCTCAAATATGCAAACTTGTAAGATTCGCCACTAGATCAATTTTCTATTTACGATTCTAAAACTTGGACCTCAGATATTGGAATTTTTTCTCCTTCTAATGAGACAAGTGGAATTCAATTTGGACCTACCAAGTTTCAGATATAACCATTTTATCTCGAACACATGTTTGGGAATAGTTTTTGGATTAGTCACAAACCTTAACTTCCAACAAGTATAACTTTGTACTTGTAATGAATCAAGATATGAAACTTGTACCCAATATTATTTGATCTCTTCTCTGAAATCACTCTATTTTTTTCTCCTTGAATCATTCCCAAAATAATGTTATAGAGAAAATTGCAAGATGACTTGTTTTGAAGAAGAAAACCATAGTTTAAAGAACCTAAACTTCCATCGAGTATAACTCCAAACCTGTAATTAGTGAAGCCCTGAAATTCATACCCAATATTCTTTGTTATCGATTCTAAAACGTATCTAATTTTTTATATTGGAATTGTTCTAGAAAAAAATTTATAATGAAAATTCCAAGATGACCTTCAAAAAAAAAACCTAGAGCAAATCATCACAAGACTTGATCTTCCCTTGGAATTGTTTCGTTCTTCACTTCATTCTCCCTTGGAAATCCGCTCCTATAGGATGAAATTAACTCCTGTTCCTTGGATATGTCTAATTGGTGTATTACAAATTCCAAATGAGGCTCCTCTTATTTATATGAATCTTCTTCACATGAGAGGGTATGACCAAGAGTTGTAACATTTGGGTCACACCTCTTTCTTAAGGATGACTGACCTTAGGGGCTTCTTTAATTTACTTTAGGGGATTCTTCTCTTAGATTTATAATATTTTTCATTTGGATTAGGGGTTTCTACTATTGGATCTATGGGATTATTCACTTGTATTTAATGGATTCTTCTATTGGCTTTATGATATTCTTCACTTCAATTTAGGGGCTTGTTCACTTGGTTTTAGGGATTCTCCAAGGCTACATAAAGGATCCATTTTTATACATATCAAATTTGGAATGTTCAATTAACCACATCTTATCTCATCCGACGAGGGCCATGCTTAAAATATATGTCATAAGGGGACCACTTTTGAGTTATATACAATTATGTCAAGTCTCCTTCAAGGCTCTTAAGGCTTCTTCAAGTGGGCACACCATCATCACTTTTAGGGGCTTCTGGGATTTTCTTTAGGGATTCTTCTAAGGGTGAAATAAATGACAACCAATTTTCCAATAGGATATACCCTTTGGTCAATGGGACATCTACCTCTTTCTTAAAATATAGTAGATCTTTTGGATAGTTTTGTCCTCTCTCCCCCTTGTTATATATTATATGGAAGAATCCCTCAACAAAAAATAAGAATTTTAATGTGGTAATAGAAATATTCTAGGCATCAAGGTTGGGAGAGGGATAAAAATAATCCACTAATCATAGTTAACATATGACACAATTGTTTCTTGAAGGTTCCTCCACTATCATGGAAAACATATTTAAGAAGATACTATACCTCTTCCTTCATGTCTCTAGGGAACTTATTAATAACAATAAATGTCAAATTGATGCATGGAATATCAACAAATTTATTTTGAATGCAATCTCTATAATTGTATCATTCCCTCATATGGAATATTGGAAGTATTTTAAATATATCAACAATAATAACCTAGATTCGAGTCCCCGTGTGAATAATGTATTTTTGTTTATTTGATGAAAGGCTAGAGTGCGTGTAAATTGAAAGGAAAGAGTGCCAAGAATTGAAATACTTTGAATATTAATAATAAAAATGCGTTGTTGGCTGCAAGATGGACATGGATAGAGATAGGAGGATATGATTTCATATGAGAGGGGGATAAAGGGGATGAGTCCTTTTATTACATTTTATTCACCCATCTTGGTATTAGTTGGGAAAAGTGGCTACATGAGCTTTTTAGGGAGGACACATGGTGCTTCATTGCATGCAATTATATAAACCATTTTTTTGGTCATTTAGGGGTTCCTCAACCAGTTCTCCTTTCATGGTGCCTCATTCATTCATTGTAGAGGAAATAGCCATTGCTTGTTGGATGTGGATATCTTTTGATTATTCTAGGAAGGAATTGATTCTTGGGAATGATGGAATTTGTGAAAGAATTGTCTACAACTACAAATCCTTGGAGTTTTTGACATTAATATTTCCTCACCAGTAGCACTAGAGCCCTAGAAAAGAAGCAAATCAACATGAGGGACTCCATTGCAATGAAAGAGGTTCATTTATTTGGGGTTGTGTAGGATGAAAGTGGAAAGAGAGATGGTAAAGTAGGATTGTTTTGTGGTTGGGAATACTATGAGAACTTGAAAGTTGATTGTGTGTGGTTTATATTCATCCTAGGGCCCATCCTTGTTGATTCATAGCCTCAACTTGGGGGAAAACAATTGTTGAGGGAGATAGCACAATAATGGATATGGTTGGGTGGAACTTCCAACCTATGCAACCAATTGGTGAATGGTTTATTTAAATATAAGTCCTCTCTATGTATTCTATGTAATTTATATTCCATTGTGTATCGATAATATTTGGGATGTGTTTATATTATTCCTGATTGTTTTTTATGCTATTCATGGAATATTATTCATTTATGTTATAGTTTAACATGTTGATAATTACATCCATTGGTTTCATGCTTCTTGATTTAAATAATAGTATCAAAAATTGAAAATCCATCAATAAAGTGGTTTCTTCATGTACTTGAGTCAATGGGCATGTCACATAAACATGCTTATTTTTATACAATATTATTTATCCCTTATGTGGTAGTATATTATCTATAATATCATGGATATGCTTGTTCAACAAGGTATTCAATGGATAAACCCTAATAGGAGATTAGTTCTTCTCAAATCCATTCTTTCAACATCGCCTATATTTTAGTTCTCAACTCTTCTAGCCCCCATAGGTGCCAAGAAAACAACTTTCTCAATAATTGAGGAGATTCCTATGGTGTTATAACAATATTTTCCTCACCTTATGCAATCTTTCACAGAGGGCCTTTTTCCATTACCCTATCCATACTTTTCATCCCTTTTGACAAATCCCATAGCTAAAAAATACATTTTTTCCACATATACGCACCTTGCCTACTCTAAAACATGAGTATATGCAGGTTGCACCACTATATCTGGTGTAGATCAGGATTTGTGCACAAAAATGAAAAATGGTGTCGGGTTTCCATGTCACAATAGGAGATCAACGATCCTTGGCCTTCCATATACTAGAAACACGATGAATTGGCCCTTCAATTCCAATTGAAGGCTATAAATGGACCAATTCCAAGCTATGGAAAAGAGAAGAAAGAATTTAACTTTGAGAGCAAAGTTACTCTGGAGAAATTATTCACTTCACATTGAGTTTGCATCCCTTTGTCCTTTAAGAATGAACACAATGTTCAGCTCCCAAGCTCTTCCCTTATTGATTAAGAACTTCATTGTCTCTCTTCTATGAGCTTGCCTTTGGTGGTGGATTGAAGTGGTGGAGGCCCAGCTGGAGAAAATTAGTTTCTTGGTTCCGGACCGTGCCGACATGGAATTCTATAACTTTTTCACTTTTGCTGATCATATATTAATAGAAATACTATTTTCCCATTCAATTAATATCTTGAAAATATATGAATTATTATTCCATGGGCGTATTTGTTATCTATATTAATGTGTTATGCTAATGAATGTGCTAACATCATGTATTATCACCATACTCTTGTTTTTCTTGGTTGTTGAGGACTAGTTGCATCTATATTGTTTTGGGCAAAGTTCTCAACGATGGACTTGATCGAACATCTGGAAAAGGTAAGCCTTTTATATTGTCTTTCTAGCACATTTGTTTACATAGCATACTTTATAATAGAGTTGGTTTCTGCAATCATTTCCTTCTGTTGTGATTTTACCCTAGCCATAGAGAGATTTTCCTTATAACAAAATTGACAAGCATACTCGGGATTGAATATTCTTTCTTGGGGTTTAGAGTGTTTTTATCCTTAGATTTCTCTTGTTCATATTGTGTTTCTTGTCATATCATTTCTTGAAAGCCTCTGTTCACTTTGGGTCTGATTTTTTTAGCCTTCTCCTTTTCCTAGCTATGTTTTTGAAACATATACGTGGGTTTTTGCTTGACAATCATGTATATACGCGTGTTGTCCTTTTGAAATCTATGTACATACATGTTGTTTCCTTGAACAATCACATACATCAAGCTCTTTTTATTATTTGTTGGGTTTGGTGGTTGTTGGGTAGGTTTTGATGATTGTTGAGTCTTCTTGGGTCTCTCTAGTGACTATTAAGTGTCTGTGGGATGACATGAAACATGTATTTGGTTGAATTTTTGGGTGGAGTCTTTCTCATCATCGTTTCATTTTGATTGTCCTTGTACATTGGCTTGGGTGTTATGCGCCTTGGTATCCTACTTGAGTTGTCTCTTTCTATACAGAATAGAGTCTTTATATATCAAGTTGTTGTTCAGTCCATGTGTTATCACATGCTAATTTTTATTAATTTTTCCAAAGCATATTGTCCTTGTGCTATCTTTCCACTTAGATTTTAAAACTTTTTCACTAGCTCCGTCAAGCTCCCATCACCTAAAACCTTCACTTGACTAATCATCCAAAATAGTCATGTCCTCCATGAGTCAAAAATTTCCAAATATCCCAAACCTATATCTAGCCTTAATGCTTATCTAAATCCCTCAATTACATCACTTCATTCATTTTTACCCTTATTATCATATTCCCGTTGAAAATTAAAATAGTCCTTTTATTAATCTTAAGAACACTTATCCTGTCCACCGAGTCACGTGATAAGCCTCAAATGCCCAAAGTCCTTAGAAAATGGAAAAAAGGTTTATTATTATTAATATAAATATTTTTATATTAAAATATTTATATTAATATTTAATTCATGACCTCACATGAATTCATGGGCATGAATCTCAATTTTTAACATTGAAAAGCCAAAGGGTGGATGGAGGGCGCATACACATTTCGAGGGTTGAAAGTAAACGAAGGTTAATTTTGGAAAGCGGGTCGAAATTTAACCGGTGGTTTTTGGTCGAGGAGACATGTTCTTATGTGATGCATTTCAGTGGTAAAAGTGGTGTGGGTTAAAACCACTCCTTCCAAGCCCGAAATAATAAATGAAAACATTAATGATATGGTTTATGTGCGGCATATGTATGTGTGTTTCAATACTAGTCAGGGAATTTCCAAGAAATGAAATTCTTCCTCACGGTGGAAAATTTTCACAGAGGTAAACATTACAAAGATTAATTTTTATTTCCATGGAAAAGAATCAACACATGAAAGGAAGATTTGGATAATTGTTTATCCAAAGTTTTTACAGAAGTAAAAGAAGAAGATTAAAAATATTTTACCAAACATGGTAACTAAGACATGGTTTTCAAAACCATGGGAAACAAACCAGTAAATGGTTTTCACAGTGAAATGGTAAATTGGAAAAAACAAGACATAGTAAATGGTTTTCAAAGTGAAATTGTAAATTGGGAAAAACAAGACATGGTTTTCAAAACCAAGGGAAGCAAGCAATAAATGGTTTTTCAAAACCATGGGCATGAGTTAAAATATAAAAAATTAATTCTACAGGATAAAAAAATATTTGGGAATTATTTTTATTCAAATATATTATTCCCAAATAGTTAAGGAGATTATGGATAAATTAAATTAGATTTGAAAGAGTACAAGTGACATTTCAAAGATAATGTAGAAGAGAAAGGAGTTGAAGTGTCATAGGAATCGATAGTTGGATCATGAAACTTTTTTCTGAAAACTGTAATTTGTAATCATTGTACTTAGTTTTAGAAGTTGAAACATTTCAGTTCAACTATTGTAATCGATTTCTAACTAAAGGAACTTGAATTGTATAAGTATTAGTAGTTTCCAATGTATTAATGGTTGACATAAGTGTAAGCGTACAATTCTAGTTATTCTGAACTCTATTGTGATTTTTCTGGAGCTGAATGGAATACATATGGAGAAGCTTTTGAAGTCTCTCTGAAAATATTCTAATGGTGGTGATATGCTTTTTGTTTTCTCTCATTGTATGTATTTCATGTGTTTTGTAATTCCATTTACACTATATTTTGTTTAAAATGGATAGTCAAAGGCCCAAAATTCATCTTGTGATGCTCTTGGTTGAAGAAATTTAAATAGTGTGTATTTCTTCCTAACTAATTCAGAATTCATTTCATTAATGCTCTGATGTAGTTACGTGTTTTTACCCTTTCCTTTTATAGTCTGTAAATTTCAATTTACAAACCAGATTCTTTGTGTCATTCATCCTTTATCCTCTAGAGATTTCTATCGTCCAGTTAGTGTTTTCATTCATTTTCAGAAGTTTGAATCCATAGCCTTAAATGGCCCTCCCCTTCCTTGCCAACAAATTTACACAAAAAATCCCCAAAACAAACTAAAACTAGTCATTGATTTCCAAAGAAATACCAAGTGACACGAGAGAGCCCTCTCTGAGCTGAGAAAGCTAGTACCCAACTATAAAGTTGTTTTGAAACAATTACCTTTGTCGTTTGTTTATTAGCCAAATAAATTTACAGAGTGCTAACATTCTAGCATTGTTTGCGAGGAGCGAAGGTGAAATATTCCGTGGGAGAAATGACAAAGTTCAATTTTGAGTACTGACTGTAAAAAGTATTCAAACATAGAAAGGTTGTACATCATTCACCTGGCAACTCCATTTTCAAGAATCTAGAATTCAAAATTTTCGTGGTGACTCCATTATCCAAAGACTCGGTAGCCTGAAGACTTTATTGGTGACTCCACTCAATCTTAAAATGTGATTCAAAGACTCCACTGAAAGATGAGATCCCTTGACAAAGGTTTGAGAGGACATCATTGGAGAAAACAAGTACTTTAAGTTGAGTTTTTTCCAAGACATAATATTGTTTGTTATTAATTACCTCTTGTCCTTTCCTTAGCATTCTAAAAAAAAATTTCATTACCTACTGCATGGAAATGGTGATCATGAGAATATTGAAATTGTATATCCTCCTCTTAAAGTTATACATATATCTCCTGAGTTTATCACATATTTTGATCAAAATCTTCCATCTGAGCCATGCAATGACCATAGTCAAGTTGATGAACCTCATGAAAGAAAGGATCATATTTTACCTCATGTACTTAATCCAACACCCTCCAAGATTCAACATAGATAAATACCCTTAAAATTACCTCACATACTTCATGATTTTCCTCCAAATAACTATAAGTACCTGTTGGTTTTTTATGGATAACCTGATGCCATCACAACTGAAAAGCACATCCAATATTTTGAACATTTTATGGATTTGTTTGAGATTTATCATGATGATGTTTGTATGAGGGCCTTCTCTCAACCCTTGAAAGGGGATACAAAAGACTAGTTTAAACACTTGCAACCAAAGACAATTAGCTCATGTGAGGAATTGAAGAATGCCTTTTTGAAGTTTTGGGACAAGAATAAATCTTTGGATCTAACACTTACAGAGTTATATGTCTTAAAAAGGCAGAGAAATGAAACTATTTCTACATTCAGTAGAAGGTTTTCCAGTATTTATTACAATTTTCCCAAATAGATTCAACCCACTGAAGTTGCTACCATGCTCCATTATACAACAACTCTTCATCCAGACTTGTATTTCCTGTTGATGGAAAGAAGACCTAACTCCTTACAACAAATGTTTAATTATGGTCAGGATATTCAACACAATATCCAAGCATGTAAACAAATTTAAAATGAGGAGTTGGATGCTAAAGAACATGACAATGAATATAAATAGAAAATAGTTGATTTGAATCTTGAGGAGAGAGTTAATAATATCATAGGCCCTCTTGAAGCTTTAAATGCTAATGAATTTGAAAAGGATTATATTCCATTTATTGAAAGAGAAGGCACAAATTTAGCTTCTAATCCATCTCATGATAAGAATGGGGATGATTTTTTAATGTATTCATTTGTAGACAGTCAAGAAGATGAATTTTCAAATCAACTTCTTGAAGAGCAGGTTGATGTTCCAATATTTTCATTGTTAGATGACATTGCAGTTGTTGTTGATTTTCCTATATATGATGAATATGATGACAATTATGATGTTGACTTCCTAGAAAAACCAACTGCATGTTCTGTATCAGAAAATGTTCCTAACGTCATAGCCTACATATCACAATTACAAAGAAGAAAGTATTGAATCAGCTGAAGGAAATTCTTTACCTTTATGATTTTATTCATTTAAATTGTTGAAAGAAAATTATGACATCATCACTGAAGCAAAGGAATGTGTGTTGATGCCAAATCACATTGATTCACTGGAACAAATTGACAAGAAATTGCAACAATCTTCTATTGTGTTTGATGACCTTGTTACTTGTTATATAGAAGGTCTTGTCAGTTCAAAATTACAGCCATTGGTCGAAGATGAATCTGAAAATTAGTGTGTTCAACAATCCAAATAAATTGAAAAACGTGCATATGACAATAGTGAAGAAACTGAAGAAGGTTTTGAATCAGGTGAAAGAACCTTGCCATTGTGTTTTTCCTCTTTCAAATTGATGAAACAAAATGTTTATAATGTTTCAAATTAGAAATCATCCAAGCATGATTTTGAATACGACGAAAGCATTGGACTTGCAAATGAAAAATATCTTCCATTATGTTTTTCTTCCTTTGAATTGTTGAAAGAAAATATTGAGATAACATAGTAAGCAGGGAAATCTGACTCCATTCACAGTGGCACTGTTTTACATGAGCAAAATGTTATTAGTGAGGAATACCAACAATGTTCTCATGCATTTAATGACTATGTTTATGATTACATGGAAGGTTATTTTAGTTCATATTTCCAGCATGTGCTCAACTACCATCTTGGGAATAAAGATGATGGTCAATGAACATCAGTGTTATATATGGATTTATTTCCATCATGATTTCATTCCAGCCAACACTATATTATGATTCAGAAGATTGTTATTTCCAGTAGTCTCATTAGATCTTTTAGCCTCTTTGTGGCAATCAACAAGTTAAATCACATGAAAACAAGAATGCAGTGGAAGGGGTAAAACATGATTTTTGTTTTGTGCATGTTTTAGACGATCCATTTGCAGTTTTGTTTGAGGCAGTAAACGGTCCAAATGTTCTTAATTTTTTGAGATTTGGATTTTTGGATGAATTTTTTAATGAATTATCAGTAAAAAGGATTTGGAGCAAGCATGTGCAAAGAAAACAAACAATGGATAAAATGTTGGCATGGATGCATTGGCATTATGATTTCACTTGATTGGCAGTTCATTCAATAGTTAGGATAGGTAGATGTTAATAAGATTGTTAGTCAAGCATTTTTCAGTTTGGATTTTCAGTAGTGTGTATAGTTAGACTTTAGTGGTGTATTCAACGGTTAGTCTCTAGTTGAGAGTAGTGTGCAAACTTTGGTTTTCAATGGAAACTGGTGACAGGTCAGAGCAGGGTACACACACATGTTTTGGGAGCATCTCAATGGATCAGGCACCGGGTCTACGAGTTCTTTTCTACCTCACTGGGAGGATAGAATCCCCATTGGATCCAATGTTATCACATGATAATTTGCATTAATTTTTCCAAATCATCTTGTCCTTGTTCTATCTGTTAAGAACCAAATATCAATATAGCATAGAAAAACCTCAGAAAAAGTACTCAAAGCCTTGAAAAAGAGATAATTCCAGATAATAAGCCTCTTCGAGGGGGAAAACTCCTTTTACCCCACGTAAATGTTCAAGTACAAGATGATTCAAAATGAAAATGTGTCCTTGGTATATATAGGAGACTAGAAGGTATAATTACAACTAATGGCCTAAAGTCGACATAGATAAAATAACATTACTAATATAATATGCCCCAATTAAGGGGTAATGAGCCAATATTAGCGATTAACATTCCCCTCCCCTTGAGACAAGTGTTGTCCTTAATGCTTGAGTAACTCTGGATGCTTCTGTATAAAAGAATAATCTTCCCAAGTGGAATCTTCGGCCAGTAGTTTCCTCCATTTAATG
>JASDQU010304196.1:0-10711 GCA_032191745.1 Picea mariana | reverse complement strand
CCGGGAAGAAAGAAGAAACCCTAATGAGTTGGCTAATAACCCTAGAAGACTTGTCGGCTCAAGAAGATAATTTATATTAGGTTATTAGCCTCCAAGAGAAGATGTCGGCTAGAAATAATAATATATATTGAACAGACAGATACCCAGAATGAGAAGTCAGCCCAAGCAGTTAGCTGGAATTAGTCCAAATACAAGAGGCCAGTTCTCATTCTGGCAGGCAATCTCAGAATTTTAGAGTAGCACTTGTGCACACTACAGTTGCCTAGTTTCTGCGTAGGTTTGGAGGAGAGCTATCGTTGCAGTTGCTGCAGCTAGAAGTTACACTTGGGCTATCTATTGGCTAGCGTTTGGACTATTTGATCAACTCTTATTGGTGTGTTATCCTTGGGGAAAGGTGCGCTACCCTTTGTTTGGCTATCTAGCCTAGGGTTTTCTTCTAGAGTGATTCTCTGTCAAGGTTAAGGTGCTCAGAGGGTGGCTTCAGTCTATGGTTGGGTGACAAGGGTATTGTCAATGGTAAAACGAGCACATCCACTTATATTCTAACAGCTTCAACAACCTTACTAACATAACTCCCACATGTATCTATTTTATACAAGTTATCACATCTTAGAAAATGTTATCAAACTTTAAATGAACATAACACTCATTATAAATATCAGCATCAAAATGTGTCATAGGAGAAGACATACAACTTATTAGGAAAATGAAGATGATCAAGGAGATGTTTTAGTGTGTGAAGGATGAGTACACTAGGATTTCAACCCTAGTTGAATCTAGATTTCAACTTTTGAACCATTCACTGAATGTTCTTGACGTATAAGAGAAGGGTAATTTGACTAAGGAATGTGAAATTTACATTTTTGAGAAGCAGAAGGTCATCAGATATTTACCAACTAATGCAAAAAAATAAATAATGGCTAAAGTGACCAACCTTAGTCAATAGATTATGACAATTCACTATATTTAGAAAAATATTATAGATGAATTAGTGCAATACCATGATCAACTTGAGTAGAGATACAACATATTAACTAAATCCTAGTAGGTTGCAATAGAGGCAATCCAAGCATTTGAATGAAAAAATGAAATCAATGACATGCCATGTATGGATATCATTACTGAGTGTCAAAACAACATGCAAAACTATTGAGACCGTCTATAGTTAGGTGACCTATATTTTCCAGGACTATCTAGAAGAATTGAAGTAGGAGATTCATTCTTTGGCTCCTATTTTTCATAAATAAGTTCCATTTTCTTGAGGGTGAATAAACCATAATGTTTGGGACATATTGGCACCCTATTATGAAATGTGTTGGGTTTTTACATAGAATCAATGTTAGTGCACCCAATAGAACATTGTGTCTACTAGATAAACATGTCATCTAATCAGAATGTCGATGCACTAGAGTGAGATATGTTGTATAAAATTGTAATCATTTGAAGAAAATGTAATGAGTCCTTTACTCTATATATAGGCATATAATTTTGAGTTAAAAATATGGCTGGAGTTTTTTATGGAGGAAGAAGATATCATAATTCGAAACCCTTTGAGGGTACTATAGGTGATATAAGGATTATGTTAGGGCCTAACCTTCCTAAACTCTCACGTAAGTAGAATAATATATTTTTCATTTAATAAAGGATGAAATAAGCTAACAAGTCTTATTTAATAAATTTGAACAAGTCAATTTAAGAATACCTCATAGAAGCTCCCCCTTCTAGAAATATTTTCTTTTAGAATGTTCTTTATTAGACAAAATTAGTATAAATAAGAGTAGGACGCATGCAAAATCTTTGTCTTGAGAATTATTGTAATAGATCATTGCTTTGTTGTAGGTTTCCCCCTCAAAGAGGAAAGTGAACATTGCTTCCTATCAATAAAGGTAACAGTTTTGGTTGTGGTTCTCTATATTTATATTGTTTCATTGGTATTGTTTTGCAGTATTTTTGTTTTCTATTTAATATAATTGATATTGTACCTAACAAGTGGTATCAGAGCACTTTCCTCTATTGAAATTGTGGGAATTTTTTTCATGGCAGAGACGTGTACTGCCAACATATTTAAAGAATAGAGATATGTCTTTCGGCAAGTAAAATTGCGGTGGAGAAGACTACACATAGGAAATACAAACGGTTTCACATGATTGTCTAGAAACCAAAGTTTCACCTTGTTTGGAACCTCTGTAACACCTATTGGTACCCTTCAAGTAGTACCACATTAGATGGGATATGTACATGACCATCACTCCCATTTATTGACAGGTATATCGGGAGTCCCATAGGTCTCTTGAAACCATCCCTAGATCAGTAGATCGTTCTCCTAAATTTTATAGTGCCACACAGAAAAACACTCTGGAAGATACTCTCTAGTACATGGGTAATCGGGTAGTACAGATAAGGGTATGGTCAAGCCTCATTAGTTGGTTCCTTGAGATATTGGGTCGAGTACTACTATTCGACCACACACGTATATCAAAGATCTATAGCATAGGGAAAACCCTTGTTTGTAGGAACCTTGAAAACCCTAACCCTTGTGAAAGAAACATAACATAAAATGCATAGACAATAATCCATTTTAGTGCAACATTGCCTCCTGCATTATGGTTGTGAAATTCAAACTTAATTTTTCCAGCTAACAATTTGGGAACTTCCTCACTGCAGTCTTCTTCAGGCCAAACTATAACTCTGTAGATCACATTGATTCCTCTTTTTTCCCTGATCACAGTGGTACCAATCCTTTTTAAGCCTATTTTTTTCATGGAACCGACCCCCTTCCCGACACACTTATTTTCAACCCATCCCATTGGACTCCACTTTTCACCCTGATCATTGTAGTACCTATCACTTATAATCCTTTTTTGTGGTCCCACCTAACCTTCATGACACCCTTATTTGACACATATCCCATTGTATTCCTATTTTCACCATGATCGCCATCGTACTTATCATTTCGTCATATTTTTTTCATGGACCCACTTCCCCTCCCCGACACCCCTCATTCCCAAATGGCCACCACTCATAACCAAGAGCTCCTTCTCTTGTAATAATAATCCAAAAAACATAAGAAGAACATCTATAGAGTCACTTTTGAAATCACTTCCACCAATTCCAAATTTGAAAACTTTAAGGCCAAGGTTACAAAATAATTTTAAAATTTTAATGGTGAATTGACCTCCCTCACCACTGCTCTCAACCAATGGTTAAAATAGTCCCATGGATCTCCCTCCTTTGAACAACCTTCACACTATGAAGGTGAGTAGTCTTCCCATAATATTTCCTTTCATTCCAACACCCTTCATCGTGACCCCTGTCCCCTGTCTTCTGAGAGTTGAGGTGAACAAATTTGATGGCTCAGATTCCATAGGATGGGTCACTCAAATGGAACATAATTTATCCTTGCATGGAATTACTAATGATATGGAAAAAAATCATTATGGCATACTCTATCTAAATCCCTAATGTTGGAAATGGTGTCAATGGTTTAGAAAGACACTCCAAGGGTATATTGCTTGGACTCTTTTTTTTGCAGATATTTATGAATGCTTTGACACTAACAACCACTATCTAGGCCATTTGAACAAGTTGAAACAATCTGGGATAGTGGAAGACTTTATATTTTTCTTTGAATACTTGGATTTATGAAAATAGGGTATGTCACATACCTTCTTCAAGGAATGATTTATCAGTGGCCTCAAGGATAAAATATGAGACCAAATCCTAATGGCCTGCCCTAAAAATTTATTAGAAGTTACTCAATGAGCTAAGGAATCCCAATATATTATCTCCACCTAGAACCAAAAACCCTCCTTTATTCCTGCACTCGACCTACCAATTCTACCACTCCTACCACTCCTCTCAATATCTAGAAATTAACTTGGGAAAAAATGGTTGAATGCCAACTCAAGGGCATTTTGTTGGCACAGGGGCAGATCTAGGGTTCACGCTTCAACAATGCACCAACAAAACCCTAATTACTGACCCTTTTGGCAACACCTTTGAAGTATATGAAGTCTCACCCAAGGTAGAGGCAGGGGTGGTTGCAGTAATCAAATGTTTGCAACCTATCTGGGACACAGATCTGTGATTACACCACTCTAACAAAGAACTTAGTAGTTAGCATTCATCAGTATTTAACCCTCATTCACATCGCAGATCCAAACTCTAATTACAGAACAACGTAGTATTCAACCAAATTTAACACATCTAAGAACTTAGCATATGGAAAGAGATACGATCTAGCATTCATTCACATCACTAAGAACTTAATCTATCATACCAGGTTCATCTAAAAAATCATTACTACACTAGCTTAAATCATATGAACAATATAACAACCATAATGCACAAACCAACCACAACACAGGATATACGTGGTTCACCCTAGCGTGGGGCTACGTCCACCAACTCTTCTCTTCTTTATTATCTTCTGTCAATCTTCTTACATGCACAAAGCCCAAAAACCCCACTCTGCATAGAACAAAAGATTTGTGCCCACCTCGCCAGATCCTCCTTCCCCGAGTTAGGTCACATCACAAAGCCTTCTTACACAATCTGCACACGAGCTTCTTACAATCACTTGCACTTAGCTCTACAAGTCTTAACACATAGTATGCACAAAGCCTCTAGCTCCGCACTAAGTCGATTCTACCAGGTCTCTCTACTCACATCGCCTATATTTCTATTTATACATTACAAAATGGGCCTAAACATGGGTAAACCCATGGGATGACATCCCATACCTGTTACATAAACCCTAAACCCAAAATTTCCCTAAAAATGGGTCGATATCCAACGATCTCCACTTCTCCTAGCGCTCCGTCTTCGACCAGCCTGTCAAAGTCCCAAAAATTGTCAAACATGACCAAGGTTCTCCGAAACTTGGTCAAGGGCCAACAGGCCCCCAACACTCACCTATGACTCATCCCGAGTCACTCTGCTCTAGGTAACTCTACCTCAAACACCTCGATATTCGCTCGAGCTACTTCAACCTGTTGCTTCACCAAGGCCTACTGCTCGATGAAGTTGTGAATAACTACCTCGGTCACAGGTCCTTCCAAGCGTTGTTTGACTACAGTGACTACTTGTTCTAGTTCTACTCCTCGTCCTTCAATATCCTCAAAAAGTAAACAAGTTGCATCCTGGACTGGTTAGAAATTACAAGTCACTTCCATGACTTTGATCTATATGGCATGAACCTGATGCTGAGACATGCATTGTTCATGGGATCTTTTTATTCACTCGACCGCAAAAAGGGCTTCAACTACGCTTGTAATGTTTCTACTTACTTATTTGTTTCCTAGATCTTCGACTCTAGTGTATTTAGTTCAGGTTCCTCAGTAAGGCACTCATAATTCTTTGCACTTCGACTTCTAAGATATTTACATTCCAAGGCTAATGCCTTGATTCTATGGACTGTGCTTCGGGCAATTTATTCTCGCTGATCTCGCACTTCTTGCAGAGTTCTTGGTACTGCTTGTAACTTTAATTCTACTACTCTCTGTTGAAGTTGTTGGATGGCTGCAGCAATCTTTGCTACTTGAATCTCTATTGGGTCTTCTTCTATCTGTTATAATCATGTAACAGAGTGAAGTTCTCTATTGACTGCTTCTTTAACTCCAACCTACTCCATGAGTAGTTGTTCTTTCTCTTTCTAGATCTGTGCTTTATCCTCTTCAAACTTGATTTGGAGGTCATCCTCTTCAAACTTGATTTGGAGGTTACACAACTCAGCTTTGCTCTATGACTTCCTCTTGTGCTTGCTTCAGGGCCACTGTGACCTGTTATTTTTCTTCCTGGACGTGATGAAGGCGAGCTTCGGTTGCATCAGTTATTCTTCAGAGTTGGTCAGGATCATCTCCCAACTCTATTTCTTCTGATGGCGGGGGTTTTGTGGTTACTACGTGGCTGGAGTGAAGGGCTTGTTGTACCCCTCTCAGCTCTACTTCAATTATTTCATACATGGTTTCTTTTTTTTCTTCATTTCTCTGCAAAATATAATCTGAGGCATCTGATACAGTTGCGATAATGAAGTCGAAGTCATCAACCATGAGCACAGTCTGCAACTTTGGCTTACTATATTTGGACTTCTTCTACAGTGTAGGTTTCATTGGGGAAACCTTTGTTTGCTTGGATGTCTCTAACTCTTCAAGAGGGTTCCTAGGCGGTGTTACTTCACCCTCCTTCTCCTTGTCTTCTTCCCCTTCTTTCTCTTCTTTGTCCACTTCGTCATGTCCACCTTTGCCAGGTGAATCTAATGTAGTCTCTTCTGATGTGCTGTGTATTTCCTATAAATATTCTTTCTTTTTCTTCCTACTACTACTGGGTGCATCATATTCTTCGCGAGTAACCACCAGACTTCCAATGAGGTTGGGGTCAGACAATTATGTGTGGTTAACTATAACTAGGATTTCTTCAGGCCACTCCTTGGTGATTTCCTCCATGTCTTCCTCGATGATATTGTAATAGGGCTAAAGCTCTTCTTTATGTTTGGCTCTGCGTGCAATGATATATATATATAATGCCTATTTACACAGAACTTCACAAATGGTTTGAACCTATCTAGGGTGTTCAACGTCATACGAGGGAAAGACTCAATATCCCTCTTTAACTACAGGTAGTAGGTATGGAACACTTCGTTCGACTGCCATTATTTCCCCATATCGCTCGAATACCAGAGCGTGGTGAACTTCCCAACTAGTGGCTCAAACGGCTTAATGTCAGGGAAGGTCACTCCTTCCAGCATCTCCCAAGCAATGAATGTGATGAGGATCAACAGCTAGCTAAAATGGAACTCATAGCCCTGATCCTAAGCTTCACGACAGTCTTGTTCTAACTAGTTGACGAGGTAACTTGCCCATTTCGTTTGTAATCCTTCCACGCATTTTCCTGCGAGGTCAACAACAAACCCTGTGACCTGCGTCGGTCTGTTCTTCCTTACTATATTACCAACGATCAACTGGAAGGCTAGGCACACTATGTCATTCTGGATGGAGGATACCTTGTAGCCTCGCTTCCCCTTCTCGACATTGCCATAGGTGTCTTTAATCTTCTGTGCCAGAGCACGATCTGTAGCCTTCCCTGGATAAAATTTTTGTGGGTCTGGTCCCTGCATGCTTAATTCTATGATCCTATGGATCAATGTTGGATCAACGGTGATACACCTTTCCCACCACAGATAACAACATGGAAGAACGAAAACAGGAGCTTAGCACATGCGTTAACTTCCTGATGTCTTTCGAAGTGTGGTATATTCATCACATTCAGAATAGTAGACCTCGCAATGTCCATATTCCACGACTAGGGGATGATCTTCGACTTCTTTCCCTTGGTCTTGGTCAAATATTTTTGAGGTGCAAGCATGACATATCTCTTGCGGTCTCCTAGGTTATAGTCATTGATATTCAATGTCAGAATCCTCTCCAACTGTGGTTTGACTGCACGTATTCCCTTTGGGAGGTACTCAGTGATGACTGTGTAATCGAGATCCCTTGGGACACTATCACGACTCACCACACTGACCATGGGTGGGATGTAGTCTGGCAAGATGGATGGGATTAGCTTCTCATTCTCCAAGTCATCACGATGCTTCGTTCATTTCTCGGTCGCAGCTTGGGACGGTCCAGATCCATGGGCAGTCAACGAGGATGCTTGCACTCCTCTCGTCGATGAGGCTTAGATGCCTACATACATCACCTTCTCGACCATGAGGTCTATTAGGATCTCTTCGACGAATTTTTCTACTGCGCTAATTTCATCCAACATGCACACTCTAGATCTGATATCTTAGGTCGGTGAACAAACACTCAATGTAACAGAATGGATGGTGAGGTCTCAATGATCACTATGCGAAAGAAACTAGTTCTTAGTGGGCTTAGATAATCATAATTGGAAAAAGTGTTCTCTATGCAACGCTCAACGGGATAAATATAAAATTTCATAATGGACTCTATCAATGGGAAGGAACACCTCAATCAATGTTATTACATCCATTATGGCGTGTTCCTAACGGTCCAATGGCGAACGTTCTAGCAATAACTGCATTTCTAGCCATTCTGGAGTGTCATTCTAATGATCTGGATGCCTCCAACAATCATATTTCTTCGCCGTGGCGAAGTGCCAATATTAGTTATTCTGATATCTCGACGGAGTTCTAGTTCTACAAACCTTCTTTCTACGGGGTCCTCTCTAGAATGTCCTGAAAATTTTTTAACTTTTCTTTATTCTTGTTGAGCTTTCTAGCCTTCTTTCCTGTAATCTGAGTTACTGAGTTCCTCTTCCCATTTTGATTCTTACCTTCTATTTGCAAAGTAACTTCGCGCTATCGATGATATTTCATAGGGTTCAAAGGTGATACTTCTTCTCTTTCTAGGGTAGGTTATCTACTCTCTTGTACAGATAGGTGTTTCATGTCTTCCTATGTTCTTTCAACTTCGACATCCAGATCTCTGGTCCTTAATAGCTTTGACTGGTCTTCTTGTTCTTTTAGTAAGTGTGTTATTCTCCTAGCCATAAAATCTCTTAGTTATTTCTTTTTCTATTCTATGTCCTTCTCTTCTTGTTTCCTTCGTATCTTATCTTTCTCAATCCAGGTTTTTCCTAGCAAAATAGAAAATGGGGCATTGTTATCAACAAACTTAATGATCTCAAATTCTTATTCTGTCAAAGTGCCATGAGCACTCATATATGTCTGGGTAATTCTTCCACATAGGGTTATCAACTTTCCTCTAAATAATCCTATTCCTCCTAGTGAAGGAACCATAGCAGGTTTTCCCAAAATTTCTCAAGTTTTTTCTGTCATGATATTCACCTGTGCTTCCTCATCCAGGACATAGTCTATGTTGAAGTCTCCTATTCTTGTTTCTATGTACTCTTTCTCTTTTAAGATCTCTAATAAACTGGTGTCTCTGTGATCATTCAAGATTTCTTTCATCTGCAATAATAGATTCTCTGATCCTTTCTGGGGTTCTATCATATCCTTAGTTTCTTGTCTTGTCTCATAGTGTTCTTGTCTCGTATTCATCTTTTCAACTTTTGCAATCATTCTAGGGAAATCCAAAACTTCATGTCCAGTATCCTTACAACAAATCAAAATAGGACCTCTACCAAGGCATTCCTTAGCAATATGTCACAGTCTTCTGTAACTATAGAAAAGATTTAATCCTCTCTTTCACTTGAACGATCCCCCACCTTTCCTATACTACACACTGCGATCACAGTAACTAACCTGCAAAAAATTATTTCTAGGATCCTGCATCCATTTGTTAGTCTAAACATTCTTTCTATCCATAGGAATAACATATCTTTCATTATTTCTATCAGATCTATTCATATCAAATCTTCTTTCTTCTAGTTGTACCCTAGTTTTTAGATTATGACCAAATCTATTAAACATACCTAGATCCATTCTTTTGAAAATAAAAAAGTTCACTTATCTTACCTCTCTCAGAGCACAAAGCTTCAAGATCTTACCTATTTTCTTCAGATCGGACTTCTTTTCTTAGAACAGAGCTTCACAAGTCAAGTAGAATAAAGCGCACTAAAGTAGCAGATCTATGCACAAATATTTATCTTTTCTTAGGTTCCCAACAATCACAGTTTCAAGTCCCAGCAACGGAACCATTTTTTGGCACAGTGGCAGACCCAGGGTTCAACGCTTCAACATTGCACTAACAAAACTCTAACTACCAGCCCTTTCCGAAACACCTACGAAGAAGATGAAGTCTCACTTGAGGTAGAGGCTGTTAAGTCCTAATATTGGCTCATTACCCCTTAATTGGGGCATATTATATTAGTAATTTTATTTTATTTATGTCAGCTTTAGGCCATTAGCTGTAATTATTCCTCCTAGTCTCCTATATATACCGAGACATTTTCATTTTGAATCATCTTGTACTTGAACATTTAAGTGGGGTAAAAGGAGGTTTCCCCCTCGAAGAGGATTATTATCTGAAATTATCTCTTTTTCAAGGTGTTGAGTACTTTTTCTGAGGTTTTTCTATGCTATATTGATATTTGGTTCTTAACATATGGTATCAGAGCTCAAGGTCTTGGGGTTTCTCTGCTACATCTGAGACACCTCGGAATTTTCTCTATAAATTGTTTTCTACAATGTTTCAAAAGGAATGGCTTGGAGGATATTTATTATGGATCAAACTACGTTGAGTTCAAAATTTAGCTCCTGAGGCCTTATACTTTCAGAGATACAGCCTGTACAAGATAAGGTTCTGGAATCATCCTAAACTGAGTCATTGCAGAATTTTTGCTATAAAAATATTTATGTAACGTTTCGGACCCTAAAATCCAGAGGCTATTCACAAAAATTAGTAAGGTATCTTTGGTAAATCATTTATCTTCTGGGTCATCTTAAATTTGTAGATACACCCTGTGTAAGATAGGGTATCTGACTAGTCCTATTGACTAGTCTCAAGAAGGTGTTCCGGGTAAAAAAATAATAAATTCTTCCTAGAGTATCCAAATTGAGTGGGATTGGTTTCATTGGATCGTGGAAAGTTTGTAGTATTTTTGGTGCAAGTTTTGGAATTTATATCAATTATTTTGTGTGGGGCACGCTATACAAGTGAGATCTCATGGAAAGGCCAAAAATCGGAAAGTTGTGGGGAAGTTATCGTAAATTCCACTTGGCACATCCAATTTTGATCAGACCTGTGGCATTGCAGAGAAGAAATATCATAGAACTACATAAAATAAA
>JASDQU010304193.1:0-10752 GCA_032191745.1 Picea mariana | reverse complement strand
ACACAGGTTGCAAGTACTTTCTATCACAATAATTTCTCAACGCACACTAGATACTCTCTCACTAACCGATTGAACTAATGTGTCCTCCTTTTATAAAGGAAGGAAAGAGGGGTTACAAAATGCCATAAATGGCCACAAGTATGTGCCCTCATGGAGAGCCAGTGCTCCTCAAGGAATAATGTGCCCCAACATTAAGAGAGGCAACAAGGAGGAGCACACCCTACTTAGCATTGAATGCACACAAGGAGAGGTACTTAGCATTGAATGCACACAAGGAAAGGTGCACTCTAATTGCAGGTAACTCTTATCATTAATGCAACCATGCTCATGTGTAATTATGGTGGTCAATATCCATTCTACCATGCAGCATTGAATGCTACTACAAGTGGTGCATAGGCTGTTGGATCTAAAAGCAATTCAAATCCGATGGTCTATATACCACCTACCCGATGTATAGAGTGTTAGATCTACTTTTAGATCCGACGACCTATCCACCACCCACCATAACATTCAATACTGTGTAACAAAGTGGATATTGCTCCCCGTATAATCACCATAATTAAAGACAGTAAAGCAGAACATCCGATATATCTCACCCCAATTGTAATCTAGTCCTGTGACAATAAAGCAAAACATCCAATATATCTCACCCCAATCGTAGTTGGGGTTTGAATCAATTTTACACATTGTATCCCCATAAAATGGCCTTGTGACCTTTTACTCCTCTGGTTCCTGTAATGTTTCCCTGTCTGGATTGATCTCATCATCTACCAGTGAACCATTGGCGATAAGTGTGAGATCGTTGAAGGGAACGAGGAAAAGAAAAACTGGGAGAGTTTAACCAATGCAGCAATTAAGTCTAGGAAAGCATACATAAAAAAAAATATCACTGGAATGAAATGGAATCGTAATCCAAGGTGCATCTAGATAATTGAGGCAATTACTGGCAAATGATGGGAGTGCCAGATGTTGAGGAGCCTGATGTAATTGCCTAATGTACTTTTTTCTAGTGCAATTGACAGGTGGTTTGGTACTTCACACAATAGTCGTAAGTATAAAAGTAGTAGTTTAAATGTTCTACGAAATGATTTTTTTTCGACAATATTTTTTGGTTACATTTATTTGAAATCTGGCGAGAAATTGTTAGATCCACAGATTTGAGTGATTATTTTTGTATAATCTAAATGCCCCAAGAGTTTTTCACCTTGTTGAATTCACTTATACATTCAAAAATAGATTTTAAACAACAAAAAATAGTAATTTCGTGTAGATTTATGTCATCTGCCAAAAAAAAAACCATTTCATAGAACAGTTAAACAAGGCCAGCATAAAAAACTAAAACTTTATACAGAAAACTCATTATCTTTGTTGTTTTTACTTTACAATGGGTAAACTATAGCCCTTTTTATAATCAACTTTTAACTTTGGGTTAAGTTCGATGTGCAATGATGGTGATCTCTTTTGACTTTTTCCATTTGAACTTAATTGCACAATACATACTCGTCATTGTTCAACATTGTGACTTGTCACAAGGGCCTAAAGTTTCCAAAACTTGTGTCTCTTGCACCGTGGTGCACTCTCAATCTATTTCTTTCACTTTCATTTGTTTGAATCCTGGTGAACTTAGTAATCTTTTTATGTTGTGCGAATTGTGGTGAACTTCGTAATCATTTTATGTTGTGCCAGGTTGTCAAGGTTAAGACTTTCAAATCTTGAGATTTCTCAGATGTGTGTTGCACTTGTAGGCTTTTTAATGGTGTTCCATGTCATAGGGTTGGATATATTTTAAGGTTGTGGCATTGTGATATGGAGCATCACCATTGTTGCTGCCATTTGTGTATTGTCACATGGGTTGAATCTTTGAAGTTGTGTCGGTATGTGGTATGTGATATGTTGCACGGTCTTATAATTTTGAAACCCATAAATGTTGCGCATTGTTGCATCATACAAAATCATAAGGGAGAGGTGGTTTATCAATTTGTTGCAAAGATCTAAAAGATCCATAATTTGGGTGGATTGCACTTTGTGAGGGGTTTACAAAGTTAAAGTTAAAGCGATGTGTATTATATCGTAAACATACAAAAGATGCAAAGTTGGCATAGGATGCACAATGTCACATGGACTAGAAGTTGGAAGTTTAAGCGATATGTGCAATGTCATAAGGAGACAAAATTTAGAGCACATGCGTAAAGTTCCAAAACTTCACAAAAAAAAATAATGATGAAAGAGATTGACAAGGGAAAATTAAGGTTGAGCAACACTTCATAAACAATCAAAAGTCATGGGTTCAAGGCTAAGAAGACTTTAAACAACCCAACTAAAGATTCCATGGAAAGCAAGGAACTTGCAAGTAAACACAGAGGGTTCAAGATGTGCTAAAGCTTCAACAAAGAAATGGATGTAGATCAAAACTTAAGCTCATTCCATTAAAGTCAAAACTTTAATAAGTTCAATATCTCAAAATTGATAAAAATTAGGAGGGGTCTCCAATCTTTGCTTATCATTCTATTACAAAAGGAAGAACTTGGGGGAGTTGTTGTTGGCTCAGCAATTGGTTACACACTAAGTGAACCATGAATCTTTGCAAACTAGTTGTTGGATAGCAAAAGGACATAAGGATGAAACAATCATCTTTACTTAAGGATCATGATTCCATGGGTCCCAGTTGAAATTTTCTTTTAAACTAAGTGCACAAATATCTAGTTCCAAGCTTTAGTAACCAACTAGTCAGAGTTGCAAAATTGATCAAAATTAGGAGGGGTCCCCAATTTTTTCTCATCACTCTATAACAAAAGGAAGAACTTGGAGGAGTTGTTGTTGGCTCAACAATCGATGACACATTAAGTGAAACCACGAATATCTGCAAGCTAGTTGTTGGATAGAAAAAGGCCCTAAGGAGGAAACAATCATCTTTACTTGAAGCATCATGATTTCAGCTATGGGTCCCACTTGAAATTTTCTTTTAAACCAAGTGCACAAATACCCAGTTCCAAGCTTGAGTAACCAACTAGTTAGAGCTAAAGGGTCAAATTTGTGGAGTTAATTCCATGACTTCCTTATAGCCTTAGATGATAGTATAGTACCCTAGGGTCGTTATAGATCACAGACAAATGTTTTCTTAGGTTGTTTGGTCATGTTCTCTTGGTGTCACTTCGTTGTCAGCAAGTGTCCATAGCCCCAACAAATTTAACTTGGTATCATAGGGCTTCTTCAACTGCCAGTGAGCATCCATAACACCGATATAGATATGTGCATGTCCCACCACGACTTGGAACTCTTTTCCCAAGCCTTTATCTTTAAATTTTTTCCTTTTTCTTTGAGCAAGAGGTGAATGGGGGGATATTAGTAATCCTTTAAAGGCACAAGGGATGATCCTTGTTATTGAAATAGATCAAGTATGCCTGAGTGATGATGATGATGATGATGATGATGATGATGATGATATATATATATATATATATATATATATCCCTTTGTATTTGAATCTGAGTACCATGTTGTCATCCCAGGAAGACGTTGGTCACTATTATGTGAATGGGCAGGACCCTGTAGATAACCAATACGCTATTCAATATTTGAACCCCTGGGTTTCTCATGGGATAATCACATGACAAAAAGTGTGTTTCGCACACACACACACACACATATATATCCCTTTGTATTTGAATCTGAGTACCATGTTGCCATCCCAGGAAGACATTGGTCAATATTATGTGAATGGGCGGGACCCTGTAGATAACCAATAAGCTATTCAATATTTGAACCCCTGGCTTTCTCATGGGATAGTCACATAAAAACATTTGTGTTCCACCATTGTACTGAAAATTCAAATGACCCCCATGAAAGGTCTAATCAAGTAGTTTCATGAGCCAATGCGTTAAACAACTTACAAGGGAGAGTCCCATAGTTTCACACAACTATGCTTAGAACTTAGAGTTGGAATCAAGAAAGATTTCAAATGTGAAATCATCATTCTCAAGGAGAAAACCAAAATGTAAGACTATTCTAGGCGAATTGAAATAACAAAATTGAATTGATGAAAATCATGAAAGAATCAAAATGCAAGTAACAAATCAAAATTGAAAGTAAACTATTCAAAAGTAAAGGAAATCAAAGCAAGACATGAAATGAAAGTTGCAAAGAATGTAAGAGTAAAACCAAACTTATTTATGTACAGGCTAACTACCATGGAGGCAACAAGCTGAAGTAGCTAGTATCTAGCCATTGATAAGAAGGAGGCCAACTTCTTCTAGGTTTTATAGTTTGTACATGCGGAGGCTAGGCTTCTCATCCACTTGGTAAGGACCAAGCCATAATTGTTGAAATTTAGTATGCTTCCCCTTCTCTTCATGTGGTTTGTCCCATTCAAGAACTAGATCTCTCTCTTGGAAGTCCTTGTTTCCCACATATCATTTATCAAACCATATATTGACTATATGTTAGTGAACACCAACCTTTTTCTTAGCCTTATCTCTTTCCTCCTATAACTTCAACGATGTATTGATTCAACTCTGGATGGCTAGACAAATCTACCCACACAAGACTTGGGATAATTGGAGAGGGGAGAAGAATATGTTAGGTGAAAGGATGGATTTTTTTCCATACACCAGGGAATAGGGGGGAATTCTTAGAACAACTTTTGGGGTCACTCGATCAGCCCATAGGGCGTTTGTCAAAGTATTGTGTTAGTTTCTTTAATGGTTAGCTATAGTTTTCTTAAGAATACAAATAAGGTTTTTGTTGGTGGAATCAACTATACCATTGCCTTGCAGGGATGAGTATCATAAGATGTTCCTTTATCTAAATAAAACTTAGTTAATTTAAAAGGATAAAAATAAAAACTATCAAAGATGTATAGATGGAATGCTAAACTTGGTAATTAGTTGTTGCTCTAGAAATTGGATTACCACTACTTCATTGATCTCGGTTAATGACATAAGTTCTATCTATCGTGTAAATTAGTCTATGACAATTAGTATGTACTTATGTTCCTGGTAGGATTTTGGGTTGATTTCCCCTATGACGTCCAACCCCCACTGCTCAAAAGGCTCTTCAATCGTTACAGGCTACAACATGAAAACTAGATTCTTTTCACATATGGTACACTTCTGACAAATTAAGGCATATGGGTGTGATCCAAAATGGTTCTGAACCAATGAATGTTTGTAAGAGTCAATACCTATAATCCAATTTAGAAATTTATGAAGATTAGCAAACTATGAAAAAAAATGCAAATATAAAAAGTGAATAAGACAAAATATCTATGGCCAACATTAATAACTCTTTCCAATGACATTGCTTTTAACAAGTGGATTGTTTTGATTGTTTTCTCTTAGGCTTATGAGAACATGCCTTTGGTTAAGATGCCTATTTTTTTGGCTTCTTTTCTATAATGCATGACAAATGTGTGACATTCGTTGTATAATACGCAAGGAAGATTAGAAAGTAGAGCATTTGAGAGAGACTATTGCCTGGCCATGGAACCGCTGCCCTGAATGGTGAAGTGATGGATACGCTATGTGGTATGGTTAAGCGATTTCAAGTGGGTCACATTCACTTTTTTGTTGTTATTCTTGAACTCTTGTAGCAAAGACTAACTATAGCGCTCCTCTATATCAACCCTTTCTTTTGCACCAAAGTGCATTTAAATGGCTTAAATAAGTATACATATGGAAATAATATAGTTGCTCGTGTTGAGAAGCTAGTCACAATTGGAGAGAAGTGTATTGTTATGGCTCAATTTGTATTTTTCCCAAGGGAAAAGGTTAAGGGAAGATAAATTGGCGTAACAGGAGGTTATCCTATCACTGTCACCTCAACATGATACCTCTTTCTATTTAGGGTTGATGGCCCAGGGGAGACATCCCCGGTGACCTGGGGGTTTGAGAAGACAAAGGTTCAAGTGTCTATAAATATCCCCTCTCACAAGTCACACTGATAAGAAATCCCAGGGTTTTAACCAATGAAGTAATGAAGTATTAAGATGTACCTGCCTAGAACAAAGCAACAAGTTCAATATGAAGTATTAAGTATTAGTTTAATATTCATCTCACCAAGTTCCCCTACCATTCTTTTCATTTCTATGAAGCAATTTAGAAACATATCATCTGTAATATTCTAGATATAAAATAGTATGCAGATAATAAATATTTTAGCTAGAAATGACATAGAAGCAATGGTATAATCAAAACATACCAGAATAACACCAGAAAGAGCACTTTGATTACTAATAGCAATGTTCACTTTCCTCTTCGAGGGGCAACCTCCAACAGAGAAGAGATCTATTACAATAATATCCAAGACAAGATTTCTCATACCCTCTACTTCTATTTATACTCTATCTATCCAAAAGAACAATCTAGAGGAAGATCCTTCTAGAAGTGGAAGCTTCTATTAGGTCTTATTACATTTGACTTATTCTTCCTTATTGCTAGGCATTATTAATATTGGCCTTTATTACATGGAATTGTATTATTCTACCTACGTGAGGAGTTAGGGAGGTTAGGTCCCTAACATGCCCTCCCCCTTGAAGAAAATCCTTATCCTTGAGGCGTCATATGAGGGAATTGTTGTAGAATGGTGGTCGACTCCTAGGTGGCATCTTCGGGAGGTGTATCTTTCCATTGGACTAACACTTCATGGATGGTGCGTTCATGGAGATGACGCTCTCTCTGGGCCAAGACTACTTGTGGTTGTAACCATATGGAACCTTCTTCATCCAACTCAGGGAGACTAGTTTGAGTATGGCACTTAGTTCCAATCACCTTCTTTAAGCAGGAAACATGAAAACTAGGATGGAGCTTCAACTGACTGGGTAGAGATAATTGATAGGCCACTGATCCCACATGCTTGAGCATTGTATAAGGACCATAAAATTTATGCGCAAGTTTCTGATAGTGTTGAGATTTGAGTGAAGTCTTCTTATATGGTTGTAGTCTAAGAAATACCCAGTCCCCTTCAACAAAATGGCATTCGAAACGACCTTGATCTTCTTGTTGCTTCATGTGATTCTGAGCCATGACCAAATTTTCTTTGAGGGCATGAAGAATAGCCTCGCAGACTGTAATATTTTTTTCAAACTCCTGAACCTTTGAGACCCCTAGCATATAGGAGACAAATGATGGGGGATTTTGGCCACAGACTGCTTCAAAAGGAGTCATGCGAGTAGTTGTATGGTAAGATGTGTTGTACCACCATTCAGCTAGGGGTAACCATTGAGCCCACTGATTTTTCCGCTTAGATGCAAAACACCTCAAATATGTTTCCAAACACTTGTTGACAACTTCAGTCTGGCCATCTGTCTAGGGGTGATAGGCAGTGCTAAGATGCAATTGGGTGCCCTGTAGCTTGAAAAATTCTTGCCAAAAATTTATAGTGAAAGTGGGGTCTCTGTCAGAGACAATAGAATTAGGCATGCCATGAAGCTTGAAGATATTATCCATGAATATTTGAGCCATTATGGTGGCTGTGAATGGGTGTTGAAAAGCACAAAAATGAGCATATTTGGAGAGACGATCTACTACCACCATGATGATTGACTTATTTCCCGATTTAGGTAAGCCCACAATGAAATCCATAGAAATATCTTGCCAAATAGCAGGGGGAATCAGAAGTGGTTGGAGTGTGCCTAGGGATTTGACAGTTTCTCCCTAAATGCTCAATTGTGGGTGAGACATGAAGTTCAGAAAGCACTGTGGATTTACGTTGGGATTGCTTGCATAAGTACAAATGGACTTTGTAGCAAAGATCTTCATTATGCCAAGAGTACCCTAGAGAAACAAGAGAATTGTGTTGCAATTGGTGGAGCAGGTTAGAAATTTTGGTATCTTGCAATCATTCCTGACGAACAACTTGGAGCCAATCTAGTACAATGAAGGAGAGAGAGAAAAGGGACCCGTCTTCTTCATATTTTTGTGAAAGATCATCAACCACTACATTTTCCTTTCCCTTCTTGTAAATGATCTCATAATAATAGCCAAATAACTTGGTCACCCATTTTTTCTGCGTCGGGGATGAAATTCGTTGTTCTAGGAAATACTTGAGACTCTGATGATCAGTTTTGATTTAGAATCGTTGACCTAATAAATAAGGATGCCAGAGATCCACAACATGCAAAATCTCTAACATTTCCTTTTCATAAATGGATTGGCCTAAATGTCGCTCTGAAATTTGTTTGCTAGTGAAGGCCAAGGGATTGCCATCTTGCATGAGGATGGTGCCAATTCCTTTCCCAGAAGCATCACATTCCAATACAAATGTATTTGTGAAGTCTGGGAGAGTTAGGACAGGGGTCGAGCACATAGCATCTTTTAAGGCTTGGAAGGCATGATCCGCAGCTGAAGTCCAATTGAAAGCATTCTTTTTAAGGAGGGAAGTGAGAGGAGCTGCAATATTTCCATAATTCCGAACAAACTTCCTATAATAGCCCGTTAAACCTAGAAAACCACACAAGCTCTTAAGAGTTTTAGAGCGAGGCCAATCTTGCATGGATTCAATTTTCTTAGGATCCACTCGGACACCATCCTTGCTGACAATATGACCTAAGTATTCCACTTCGGAGGCACCAAAGGCACATTTACATTGTTTGAAGAAAAGTTGATGTTTAGAGAATAGATGGAGGACTTGATTCACATGGGAGAGATGAGATGGCCAAGTTTTACTATAGATGAGAATATCATCAAAGAAAACTAAGAAAAAATGACGGAGAAAAGGATGGAAGACATGATTCATAAGACTTTGGAAATTTGAAGGAGCATTACACAATCCAAGGGAATTACCAAGAATTCATAATGACCCTCATGGGTGCGAAATGAAGCCTTGGGAATGTCTTCTTCTTTCATACGGATCTAGTGGTAGTCAGAACATAGATCCAATTTGGTGAAGTACTGAGCACCACTCAATTCATCCAAGAGGTCATCAATGACAGGAATGGGGAATTTGCCTTTGATTATGAGTTTGTTGAGGGCGCAAAAATCATGACACATGCGCCAAGTACCTTTTTTCTTGAGTACCATGATCACATGGGAAGAATAGGGGCTAGTACTAGGACATATAACACTAGCTTCTATTAATTCATGAACAATTTTCTCAATTTCATTCTTCCGGGCAAAGGGATGACGATAAGGCTGAACATTTGGAGGAATACTTCCCGAGATGAGAGGGATGGAATGATCATGGACTCCACTGGGAAGGGGAAGGTCTTGGGGAGTGGTAAAAACAACATGGTGGCAGGAGAGGATAGATTGGAGGTCGGGATGCACATAAGGTGTCTCAACAACATGAATGGAGTGGAGTTGGGATATAATTCCAGAATGACCTTTTTTGAGGATCTTTCCATGCAATGGGAACTGATGATCTTAGGGGAGCTTGCGATGATGCCTTAGAACTTACATTGTTGTCCCTCCTATTGGAATTGCATGGTTAAGTCCTTAAAATTCATGAGAATGGGACCTAGAGTGTGTAACCATTCGACACCAAGAATAATGTCACAACCGCCCATGTCTATAGAAAACATATGGGATTTCGGGTGACACTGACCAATTTGGAGTCACACATTTTCACATCGTCCCCCACATTTCATGGAACCACCATTTGCAATCATGATTTGAAAATTATTGACGACACATATGTAACAATTGACTTCTTGGGCAATGCATCGATGAATAAAGTTATGGGTACTACCACTGTCCACAAGGATGATGACTTTCCTATTTTTTATGTAACCAATTAATTTGAGAGTCTGGGGAGCAGAAAATTCAGTGAGCGAATTAAGTGAAATCATTGGGTCAATGTTGGGTGTGTTAGAGGGTGGGGTGAGGTCAGAAGGTGGTGGTAGTTCCTCCACAAGTGGAACAACAACATCTTCTTCAAAAATATCCCCAGTCACAACCATAAAAAGATTTTGTTCCTTACACTTGTGCCCGAGAAAATATTTTTCATCACAATTATCACAAAGACCCTTGAGTTGACGTTCAACCATTTCAGTCCTAGTTAATTTCTAGATCTTGAGGGGAGGTGAAGGAGGGGAAAAATTGGTGGGTTTAGGGAAATGAGGAAAGGAGGGTTTGCGAGTCTGGGAGGACACAATCTGTTGGGCTTCCTTGGCTCATTGAGTAGCTTCCAACCAAGTCTGGGGGCATTTCATGAGGACATGGGCATGAATTTCATCTTTGAGGCTACTAATAAAGCATTCCCTAAAGAAAGCCTCTAACATGCCCTCTATTCTGAAAGCAAGTGCTCAAATGCGGAAATAAAGTCTTCCACTGTCCCAGACTGCTTTAACTTGGTCAAGCGACCTAAATGGTGGGTGTTAGAGTCAAAGCGGTCATAAAGTTCGGCCACAAACTATGTCCAAGCAAGATACCCTTGGCGTGCCTTTTTTTGCCATTGCCACCATTTCCATCATTCTGGATCCATAGGTAGGACACCATAATGAAGCTTGGCTAAATCATCAGTAATGTCATGCAAAGAGAAATAATGTTCCATTTGAGTGACCCAGCTTGTAGGATCTGATCCATCAAATTTGTTCACCTCAATTCTAGGAGGGTGGAGGTCTCAGGAAAAGTGGGTAGTATCAGGGCCTTGGTAATGGGAACGACCCATGAAGTGTTCTTTGAGGTCTTTGATGTAGGACATTGTTCCTGGAGGTCATTAACGTGGTAACATTGGTCCTTTATGTAATGTCCCCCACCTCTTAGAGAGGTGATGAGGAGACTCAGTGGCCTGGGCACCCCCACTAGGTCATAGTCTCAC